>JAZGUH010000347.1:600000-792009 GCA_037893225.1 Hippasteria phrygiana
TATGTCTGTAGATTTAGGCCTTAGAAAAATCCGAGTTTAATGTGACGTCATATGACACGTGATGACGTCATCATTTCGTCAGTTCAATTTCCATCTATCACACATGATGGTCTGAGCACATACCGAGATTCAGCTTAATCGGACCTGTAGTTCTAAAGATGTAGGCCTTAGAAAAATGCACCTTAAATGTGACGTCGTATGGCACGGGATGACGTCATCATTACGTCAGTTCAATTTTCATCTATCACACATGATGGTCTAGGCGCATCCCGAAGTTCAATCCAATCGGTATAGTTCGCTAGATGTGGGCTTTAGAAAATTGCACCTTTAATGTGACGTTATATGGCACGTACTGATGTCATTACGTCAGTTTAATTTTTCTGTGTAACACATGATGGTCTGGGCACATCCCGAGATTTAACCTAATCGGACCTGTAGTTTTAAAGATTTAGGCCTTAGAAAATTGCACCTTTAATGTGACGTCATATGGCACGCGCTGATGTCATTACGTAAGTTTAATTTTCCTGTGTAACACATGATGGTCTGGGCAGATCCCGAGATTTAACCCAATCGGACCTGTAGTTCTAAAGATTTAGGCCTTAGAAAAATGTACCTTTAATGTGACGTCATATATCACGTGATGACGTCATCATTTCGTCAGTTTAGTTTGCATCTATCACACATCATGGTCTTAGCACATACCGAAATTCAGCCCAATCGGACCTGTAATTCTGTAGATGTAGGCCTTAAAAAATGCACCATTAATCACGTTGGAATTGTCTGAAATCATAGTCACGAGATGGCGCTATACACATTTCCAGCTCAGACACTTTAGCAGAATATCTAAATTCCACTTCATTCTTGGAAATTCTGCAACCGCTAAGGTTGTCTGCTGCCCTCAACACATTGGTAGATATGCCCTGACGTGCGGGATGAATTAGACTACTTCCCGCACCATAATTTATATCCTAATCCTATTTTTAAGTTTCGGGGACTTCTAAAGTCCCCGGGGTAGGATAGCCACGCTATACCTAGAATCGTGAGGCTTCGAGCCCCCCTACCCCTGACTACATTTGAACACCAAAAAACAAACACAAAACAAGAACATTACACGAAGACAGTGTAGCCTCGCTACCCATGCATTACCATGAAGGGGTACGACCCCCCCTGTCTTCAACCAAAACGGTGAACTAAAATATCACAAGGAACAAGCAGTAAACAAGACGTATAAGAACAAGCAGATAAAAGACGGGAGACAGAAGCTCCATGAAATGACTCAGTCAAGGGACTTCAAAGGTGAAATACCAATCGGTCGTCTCTGACAGTACAGACGGCTCCCCGCACGCACCAAGTGGTGCTAAACTTTGTCCGGTCCAGCCGGGCAAAGTCTGCTTGGAGCCGTGCCTTAATTGAACTCTTGACACGGAGAAGTACCTGGTCGGCGTCCTGTCGGGATCCATCATACAATGTCTCGCAACGCGAACGCCAAACCAGCCACCTCACCGTGCAAATTAAAAACCAAATCAAAAGGGACTCCGGGCTAGTGTCCACACCAGACCCGTAAAGGACACAGGAACGTGTAAGAGAAAATTGTCGGGCTTGTGCTTTACATCCAAGATGCTCAACCCAAGCCCACAAATTATAAACGAAAGAACAGTCCCAAAAGGTATGACAAAGTGACTCGGGAGCGGCACAGCCGACCCGAGGGCACTTGCCATTCCCTATACCCAGCGATGAAGACGTTGAGAAGTCTTTAGTGCCCCCCAAACGATCCTCCAATTTAAGTCCCGAAGTCGGTTGCTCAAATTGGAGGCATGACAAACTTTAAACATATGATCAGTGTCAGAAATGTCACAAGCCGGACGCTGATTGGGATGTTGGCCCGCAAAAAGTTCGCAAAGACTGCGAACCGATGCCGGCCCCCAATCAATGTCCGGGGAAAGCTCAACAGCCAGCAAGACCAGCTTGCAAAACTGCTTATAATAGCCCGTGGGCGAAAAAGCGTGGGGAACATTGTTCCGCCACCAATTCGGGGGAAAGACCCGGCGGAGCGACAAGGCCACCCAGTATAGAGAAAAGAATCTTCAGGGTGGGCCCCCATCGCCCAACAAGGCCTTTACCCCAAGAACAAAAAAGGCGTCACATTTGTCGCGGAGGTTGGTAACACCCAACCCGCCCTTGGCTAGAGACTGGACAAGAACTGTCCTCCGGACGAGTTCAGCCTTGCCCGACCAAATGAAGGAAAAAATAGCTCGGTTTATAGTTCGCTATACTGCAAGTGGAAGTGGATAAACCGGAGCCAGAAAAAAACAAAGGTGATAGAATTAAGGTATTGATCAGCAATACCTTACCTAAGAGGGAAAACGTCCCCCTTTTCCAGCTGTCCAAAGAGGACAGCAGTTTGGGAAGCCGCGCTTTCCAATTAAAAGGGCCCATGTCCCCCTTGCCAACCCAGACACCGTTGATCTTGATCGGGTCGTTGGTCCACTGAATAGGGACCAGATCGGGAAGGCAATCGGGCCATGAGCCAAAGACCAAGCCTTTCGACTTGGCAAGATTTAAGCGAGACCCGCTCGCACGCGAAAAAACATCAATGATCCCCAAAAGCCGCCTGAGAGATTGGCAATCCCTTACAATGCAGGTCGTGTCGTCAGCGTACTGCAACACTTTGCATTGCAAGCCGTTGGCCCCGGGCATTGCCAAACCAGTCACGCGGCGATCATTGAGGACTGTCTGAGCAAAAGGCTCAATAAAAAGGACATATAGAAGAGGGGAGAGAGGGCAACCTTGCCTTACACCCCTCGTGACTAAAAAGGGGTTGGAAACAACCCCATTCACCAAGACGGCACTGGATATATCTGTGTATAACAGTTTAATCCAGTGCCGGAAATTCGGCCCAAAACCAAATTGGTCTAGGACCATAAAAAGGAAACCCCAATTGACCCTGTCGAAGGCCTTCTGCTGGTCTAGGGAAATAACGAGGCAGTCAAGGTTCCTTCCATCCACGTATGCTACCAGATCCCGAAGGAGTCTGATATTATCATGGATGGACCTCCCCTTGACGCCACAAGTCTGAAATGGACCTACTATTTCAGGTAAAACATTACCCAAACGGAGGCACAAGGCCTTCGACAGGATCTTATAATCCACATTAAGGAGAGAGACGGGGCGCTTGTTTTGGGGATCAAGCTGATCCCCAGCCTTCTCCAAAAGTGTGATGACTCCTAAACGTTGGGAATCACCTAAATGGTTCAGTGCAAAGGCACACCGGAAGACCCCGAGAAGGTCAGGACCGACCATGTCCCAAAAGATCACATAGAATTCCTTGGGCAGGCCGTCCCCTCCGGGAGTCTTACCGTTGGCCATGCTATGAAGGGCCGCACCGAGCTCAGGCAATTCAAGTGGACTGTCCAAGTCAATGCGGCTCTCTTCATCTACAAGTGTAGACAAAGAGTCAAGAAAAGGTCCCTGTGAGTCAACCTCCACAGGCTCTTCAGTAAAAAGGTCGAGAAAGAATTCTCGATATACCGTGGAAATTCCGCCGGAGGATGTGACAATGTCACCCCGTGGGTTACGGACGGAGGAAATAATCTTCTTCTGAGCCTGGGAGGATTCCAGATGAAAAAAGTATTTGGACGGCTTCTCCCCTTCCTCGAGTTCCCGAACCCGCGAGCGGATCCGGGCACCCTCCGCTTCGAAGTCGTCCAATTCTTGAAGGGCCTCCTTGATTTCGTTATGCCGGGAAAGAGTGGCAGCGTCACACTTCCCGGCATCTAGATCAGAAGTAACGGAGCGCAGGGAAGACAAAAGTGACTCCCTACGCTTCCGCTTCTTTCTTGCCAAACGACAAGAAAAGGAAATAAGAAAACGCTTTACGCGGGATTTGACGTCCTCCCACCAGAGGAGCTCGTTATCGTACCCCTCCTTGAGAGACCGCCAACTCGCATAAGCACAACGAAATTCCCGTTGAAAACCCGCGTCAGCAAGGACGGAAACATTACATTTCCAAAAACCTCCACCAACACGGGCTTTCTCCGGAAAAGGAAAATCCAAAACTACACAATCATGGTCGCTAAAATAACAGGGCTTATGCTGGCAAGACACAACATCAACCGGGTCCGACACGTAAATACGGTCTAGCCGGCTAGAAAATGTGTTCGCTGCATTGCGCCAGGTGTAAGAATAGTCAGACGGGTTAAGAGACCGCCAGCAGTCTCGAAGGCAAAAAGCAGAAAGCAGATGGCCGAGCTCCTTGGCTCCGAGTCCACAACGTGTGTTATCGGAACCTCGGTGGTCTAACCCTACATCCAAAACACAATTAAAATCTCCCGTGAGGACAACGGGAAAGTTACCCGTCAGGTGTGTTCCTAATCCCGCAAAGAAGAGACGGCGCGACCTGGGATTGGTGGGGGCATACATTGTGCAAAGTCGCACACCCGGCCCGCTTCCAGGACCACGCAAAATACCAGAAACGACCCTCCCCTCAGTATCGAAGGAAGGATCAGAAAAAACGAAGAGGCTTTCAGCAGGCAGAAGGATGATGGTGCCACAGGATGCAGATGTGCCAAAACTGGCAAACATCCTGCCTTTCCATTCTGCCTGCCAAGCAGCTAAATCGGAGTTGGAGGAGATATAACATTCCTGAAGACAGGAAATATCGTAATCTCCACACAACTCAAAAACTTGTCTCCTCTTTACGGGATCGCGCATGCCATGTACATTAAGCGTAAGAATGGCGACCATATCGTGAGGTATGGAAAACAAAATCTAAGGGGGCGATTCCGCCCCAGGGGTTGGGCTAGGGGGAGATTCTGCCGAGGACAAAAATGCGTTCTCATCTCCACCCTGCTCGTCTATGTCCGACTCCCCGGACCCCGAGGAGCCGGACAGGCTAGGTTGAGTAGCAGGAATAATCTCCACAGAAGGAAACAAAGGTGAGAGGGGAGGAAGAATCTCCTTCCCGGGTCTATCCTCTTCCGAGTCAAAAGATTCGGAGAGTTTAGATCCGGGCTTCCCAGAAAAACGTTTCTGGGGAATTGACCCGGAGGATGGGGAGTCCGAATCTGAGGAGGGACGAGCCCTCTTCGTCTTCTTCCTCCTTCCTCGCGGAACTACAAAGGGATTAACCTTATCGGTTGCGGCCCTCAGGCACGCGGGCTTGTCGCAGACCAAAGTTGGCTGCGAGTTAACGCCCGTGCACCCGGCGCAACCGACAAGGCTAAAACTAGTAGTCCGAATGATGGCACGCTCGCAGTGGAAACAATTCCACTCGGAGCGCGCCTCAAACGGACCTACAATCCCCGAACATCCAAGGCAGGACGCTCGAGGCAACTTAAAAGAGGACGTCTGCGGGCTGTCGTCCCCAGAAATAGTGTCCCCGTCCGAAGACGAGGACGAAACAGGCGAGGCGCCCTCCGAAACGCCTGCTTCCGCAGATGTGGGTGCAGACGCGGCAGAGGGCTCTCGACTAAGGGGTGGTGCAGGAGGAGTTGGCTGCTGCACCACTACATCAGCCCACCGTTTGGTGGGCTTAACTTTCGTGGCGTAGGATTTGGGGCACCGCTGGAAGTTGTGCCCCACCCCCCCGCAAAATGTACACTTAACGGAGTTGGGGCACTCGGAGGACGTGTGCCCCACCTCCAAACACTTGTAACACCTAACGGTGTTACATTTATTGGCCGTGTGGCCAGGGTCCCCGCATCGGGCACAAGTCCTGGTCTGTCCCAAGTGGGACACCCAGGCGTTGCGGTTCCCGATGCGGAGAACCGAAGGAATGGACTTGACATCCGACATGAGGTACTGCCGGGTGCCAGTAAAAACGGAAGGCTCATCCGGGTAGGTTTGAAACCTACCCTTCTGAACCTTCCCAAAGCGTGAGAGGATGGACCGGACGACATTGTCGTCCAAGTCCACCTCCACGAACTTGACTGTTACGAGCGTCACGGCGCCAAAAGATGATACATGGCAACCAGGACGCTCTACCAAAACTGGCCCAAAACGTTGGGCTAATGCGGCAGATTTGAAAGTGACGTCAAATCTGCCGCCAGGGAGAGGTTGCAAGGCCTCCAAGTGGTCTTTGGGGATTACCCCGACCTCTCGGAGGACCTTGAAGACTTCACTAGGCGCCTCTTTGCTATCGACTTTCAGTTCGAAGGCTCGGAGGCGCCGGGGGGAGAATGCTTGTTGGGGCATTCCAAAAAGAAAGGCGAAGAGAAAAGCGAAGAAAAACTAACCCAACTGGGGAAGGGAAAACAACCGGCTAGCAACTGCCTAGACCGGTTAAACGAATACAATTATCCTACTCGGATAATACAAATGGCACCAATAACACTTGTATTGGTGCCGAAAGAAAATAACTACCTTGCTATCTCACTGCAGATAGCAAGGCCAACAGGACTATGTATGTACAGGCACTGTCTAGCTTGACAGTGCTGAAAAAAGAAAGCAGGGCAACACCTGCGCCGCCTATTGAAAGGAAATAACACAGCCCACACAGTACTCCGGATGCTTACGTAACCGAAGACTGGGGGCTGTGCACTGAACAAAAAAGGCTTAACAAAGGCTACGTAGAGATGTGCACTGCCACAAGCCCTATGTGCGAACAAAAGAAAAGCTGCTGTGTGTAGAACTTATACACCACAGCAGCAACCAAAACTACCACCAAAACCCTCTAAAAGCTCAACAGATATACCAAAATATCAACGAAAAGAATGACCAGGGTGGTCTACAAACTGTAAATAACCAACCCTGCAAAAAAATTGGGCAAAATGCCACTCGAAAAACGCAAAAAGACGGGAAAAACGCACACGAAATCCTGTATTAGAAGTCTGAAGGACAACGGAAGGACCGATAACGAGTCTAAATCAGTCCACACATAAATTTACAACGCGCTACAAAATACCCACGGTTATCGCCTTCCCAGAATTCTTAGGCCAAATAAAAAAAAATACATGTTTAGAGTCCCCGCCCGCTTCCTTTTTTGAAGCCGCCTGCTTTTTTTTTTTTTTTTTTTTTTTTAAATGAAAAAACACGAAAAAAATAAAGAATATTTGATCTTTTTCGAAAAAAAAAAAAATCCCAAAACAAAAAGTCGTATTTTTAGACTCTAGCATCACCTTGTGTATGCTGGCGGCCATCTTGAAAAATAGCCCAGCCGGACGTCTTGGAAAATGTGTCGAGCGGCCATTTTGAAAAAAAACAAAAAAAAACAAAAGGGCCTCCTCCTTCCTATTTTTCAAAAAGGCAGGACGCTAAACATGTATTTTGTTTTATTTGGCCTGATGTTATCTTATTGCTTTTCGGTAAATTTTGAAATGGGCCTTATTTCACACTGGAATGAGCCACGATCATTTCCGCTTGCAGTAAGGTCGACCAAAATACAATGTATGACTTGTCTTATGCTTGCTGTCATAGGAGGTTGCTAAACACGCAAAATTGTGCTTTAAGTTAATGGCCTCCAGATGACGTCATGATGACGTCACGAACATTTTAACTCAAGCAGAAACATTTTTGCCGCCCAACTAATACTTTGCAAGAGATATAAACTTCACATCTCGATTGGTTTTTCAGATATTGAGCTTCCAAGCATGGAAAATTAAATATTCATGAGGCCACAATTTAAAAACTACTGACGTCATCATGACGTCATTGCTTTAGGACCATCTACGCTATATGGCCTTTGTTGTGACAACTCGAGGGGACAACATGAGCTTTAACAGTATGAAATTAGGTGGGAAAGGGAGTTGTGTACAAAACCTATGGCAAAAAGGGCAGAAAGAAAAAAAAAAAAAAAAAAAAAAACAATCTTAACGAAAACAATAGCTGCTCCGCAGCGCTGCGCGCCGGAGCAGCTAAAAACAGTGGGGATATGGGGTGGGGGACAACCTAAGGGTTGGTACAAGACAACGGTCAGGTTAGTGTAGTGGTTCTTTCCTCGCCTTCCACCTCTAGAGACCCTGGTTCGATTCCCGTCCAGGTGCACTATGTGGATTGGGTTTTCAGTCCCTACCTGATTGCGTGGGTTTTCCCCAAGAATAATTGTTCTGGGGTTTTTCCCCACTACTAAAACTGAAATTTCCTTCGGCATCTTCTCTCAATTCAAACTGGGCCCTGAGGGAGAACAGTGCATTTGCACTGATCAGGCTACCCAGGATAAATAAGAAATAAATAAACGGGGTACGTGGGATGTATTATCGTTCCTGAAATTCATATTTGATTTTGTTTTCTTGCAACGATTCCGTAGTTTCTTTCATCGTAAATCACAAACTTTCAAGTGTAAAATTAACAAAAAACAACTTAAAAGAATTATAAGAACAAAATTGTAACTAAATAGAAGTCTGTGAAATTTGTAGGCCGTTGTCTTTGCATTCTACCCTATCCCCTTATCACCAAACATACACATACACAATGGGCGAGTCATTGACAGTTTTACAGAGTATAGACATGTACAACCTTTAGGCCGAATTAACTCCAAGGCCATCCCCCGTAGCACTGAGTCCAACTATTTGTCTTCAGTCAGCTTCTGAACAGTCTTTAATTGACGGAACTTGCACCGATCTGCGCACTTCCTGGTTTGAAAGCGAGGATCTCAGTGCTAAGTAAATATCCTAGTATGCTGAACGTGCGCTGCGCTGCCATTCATGGCGTGATTTATTCATGCATGAATGAATGGATTTGTTGAATAGCACTGTGTACACCGAGAGTCACGCTTTCAACGAGGAAGTGCCCAGAAAGGGCTAATGTGAAATTCCTCTATACCAAAGCTGTCCTGGGCAAAAGTAAAGGCGCAATTACTGACAAAAAAAAGAGAATGATCTCGCGCACAAACAACATGAATGTTTACAAAATAGGTAAAGTACGTTTGGTAAAAATAATAATAATTTGGTTGTGTAAGTTGTGTACCAGTTGTGTAAGTAAAAACGGGTTTAAAATGTAATTCAGTATAATATTATTTACACAAGTTATGTAACCCAGTTCAAGTTTTAAATGAAAATTGTCATGCATATGGAGGTAAGGACACCATGTGCGCTGACATTCCGATAAATATCGCAGCCCACAGTGATAATTATGTGGTTTCCAGTGTTGAAGTCCAATCAAGACCTACAGTGCAGAGTCTACTGTGGTAAAACTCTAGTCTCGAATTAAAGTCACCAGCCTTCAATTTTAATTCCTTGTGGAAGTTCCAGACTGTAAGAGTGGAATTATTAGACTTCATTTATAGGATTTGAATCAACCGCGTTCACAGGGTCTACTTTCAACCTCGTTCTCAATAACAGACCCTGCCCTTTTTCTGCTTGGTGACTGCAATAACAAGTTAATACTTTGTAATAATAATCACCCGTAACGATTCTATGAAGAGAATTTATCATGACTGTGTACAAAAGAAAAAACAACTGATTAAAACCTTCAAAAATATTACAAAAATTACCAAATCGTGAGTTACAAAAATGTGTTACATTTTTGCATTTGTTTTTTAACAGTGTCGCTACCGTTATATTCAGACGTATGGAACCCCATCTAAACTAACGTGCATTTTTAGTGGACTTGCCTACACCAGTCTGGAAAATTACAACGATGTACCTGCAATGCATGGATTTTGGACGTTACAGTTTGGTACCCCGTATGTCTGTCATGTAAGCTCGCGGTATTTTACAGCACCAGACTATAGCATCCAAGATTTTTAGATATGCAAATGATCAAAATACCAGGGCAAGACAACGGCTGGTGCTAGCGTACGGCTCGATCGCCATGGGGACGAGGTTGGGATTTGAAGATGTACAGGAGTCTAGAATCAAATCACATGGTGTGCTGTTCCTCTCACTGTCGGCCTTTGATGTACTTTACTTGAGGTTAGTTTTGACCTTAGAAGACTAAATTTTGAAATTGTTTATCCATGAAGAGAACATGACTTGAACTCGGCTTTGATTGGACTGCATCGCTAATACAGACACCGTGTCATATTTGGAATTAAATATAACATTGTAAATCTATCAAACAAACCTAACTAAACGGTACAATTCTTGTCATTCTACACAAAGGTTAAGTCATTTATTTTTATGAGATTTTGTAAAATTTAACTAACTTTTGTTTACCAAGATATGAAGTAAATCTAAAAACCAATTTTTCACCCGTTTCGTAAAGTTTATCAAACTATTGGAAGGTTTGTATGGCACATTGTAAACTAGTAATTTTGTACACAATTTGTGTTTCTTTTTCTCTGTGTGCACGTACATACCAAGTAATTTTATGAGCATTTGAAAACTTCAAGCCGCTGGCCCAAATGAGTCGATCTTCATCTCTGAGAATGAACTTTTCAAATACTACAAGGATTCTCTTGTGGGCTTCAGTCATCACCATCCAGTAGCAGCTGAAGCCATACATTTGAGTACCGAAGCGTCGTGGCCAGCCACGCGAAGTCAAGTTAGTAGCGCCAAGTTCCGTCAAGTTTAGTCGAGTCTGACCACATGGTTCTATAAGTACACATTGTAAGACATCGAGTAAATGATCTCAGCCAGTTTTAATTATTTCTCCCGTTATCCAATAATCATGAGTAGATTATCCTCTTTCATCCACGTTTTAGCGAAAAGTTACATTAGACAATTCAGTTTTCACAACAAATCAGAACTCTTGATCAGTAGCCATGTTTTCGGACGAGGCTGATGACCCTGATTGCCCAAATCAATGGAACACCATTATAAACGAACACCACTACACCGAACTCTGGGAAATAATACAACGAACATCCCCATATCTGATAAATGTGCCCATTGTATAAAATGGACCAACGGCTGTTATAAGATACAGACTGACTAGTAACAGACTGACATTTCCCCATTGTACCTGTTTTGCATGTAGATTTGGATGGTCATGCGCTGATGCAGAATCTCATAAGTATTTGCCTAATGAAACCTACTATGTCCGTACTTTGGAATTTATCAACCTGAACAATATATTGTTCAAATTGAATTGCTGTTTTTTTTAGTATCATATAAATATTTTTACTTTCCAATAAGACAATGTGCAAAAAAAATCGACCGACGATAAACAACAAATTTAATGAGTTTCACATTTGAATTAGAGCAGGACGTTCCTAATCCCCATATTAATGCATGTCAATCTTCGCGCGTAGCACATAATAAAACAATTAATAGAGTGCACAGTGCAGTATTTTTGTTTTCCTTCAAAATAGTTTTCTTCCATAATTCGTTAGTAGCGGGAATTCATTAAGTTGAAATTTTCAGACAGAACGCGGACAGAACAGCTTTTAAGTGTCACAGTTACAAGAACCAATTCTTCCATTGTTCCATATAAACAGTTCGTGTTTTCAGTGGAGAAAGCAGTTTTCTAAGACAAAAGTGGTTTGCCAATGGTACAGCAAATGGACGTTCCTTGTGATTGCAGAATGTTTAACGGAAGCAAACTAACCACAGTCATATTCGTCCGTTCCGTCACCACAATCACTGACCGCATTACATATGTATCTTCTGTTGACGCATCCTTCTCCCAATCGACATGCCAATTCGTCTGCACGGCATCTATCTGCACAGGAAACAGGGTGGGAAATCTCAGATGAAAGGCCGGTTGGCATGGTATGGTTAAAAAAAGAAGTTCATAACATTCGACATTTTCCATAAAAACGATGAAACTTAACTAATGTGAGGCTGTTTCTTTATTGTCTTCATTATGCAGCACAGGTGCATAACAAATGCTAGGATTTATTTAAAACCAATTATTTGATCATTGTTCGACAAAAATCACTTTATTTCAAAATCAAACACACATTGAAAATATGGACATTTGCAGAGAGGATCAGGACTCTGCAGATAAAGGAATGTGTGTAACACAAGTTATCAGCCTGTTATGTTAACCTGCCTGCAATCACGGCAAATCTATACTTGTCCTCTTTTCAGTCTGTATTTCTATTATTTAATTAAATAGTGCCATACCAAGCTTTCCTTCTCTTTAATATCGCTTACCACCATGTCAAAACCGTTGCGCATCAGCGATGTAGAATTATCGTGAGAAGAGGCACTTCAATCATTGTTAAATGAAAGACGGCAATAAATTGATCGATAGATACATTACAAATATAAACATTCATTTCCACTCAATCTCAAAACTGTTTAGCAATTAAACACAATCTTGTTATCAGTTTGTAAACATGTTTGGAAGCTAAGCATTACATATATCTAATTTCTAAACATCAATGTTCCATGGCTAAACACTGCCCGCCAACACTCTAAACATGTTTAGCATTAAAACACGTATACAAACTGATAGCAAGAAAATGTTTGGAAAAGTGTTTAATTGCTGAACACAGTTTTTGCAGTGCTCACCGCATCCAAACTCGTCCCCATGCTCGGGACAGTCTGTCCAACCATCGCAGACAGCTGATTGGCCAATACACGCCGACCCTGATGGACACAAGAACTCACCTTCGTTGCACACTGTCAAAACGTGCATGAAGGGTAATCAGTATTTTACGAATTGAATTTTTGAAGCATGCTACATAGAAGAATATCTTGTTCAACAAAAATCGCTGATTGTTTTGTTACTTATCAAAATAATGCACTTCTAATTGCCACTAACTCCTTTATTCCATCCTCATTTCAACCCCAAATCTGTGAGGAATCTCAATCCCCAGAGCAGCAGCACAGTTTCTGGCTGCTTTAGTATAAGATAAGGCATTGGATATATTTAGCCGGAAATTTTGCACCTAAAAAACGTTCTGAAACGATGCTTTCCTGGAAATCTTTGCTGATCAATAATCATGACGGGTTATTGGACTTCCAAAACCACGAATTAAACATGTTGAAAGTCAGTTTATTAAAACTCTTGTTCAGAAAAAAGAAACTGCCAAGGAAAAACAAACAAGAAAAAGGCGCTTCGTGGAGTCAAAAGTGGATCAAACTCGCAATAACTGCTCGACCGGAGAAGCAAATGTCCCAATTCTCGGCAAAACATCGTTCCAGAACGTTTTATAATATAATGCTCACAAATGATGTGAATTATGGTACACTTAAGTTGTACAATTTATGCAAATAGGCATATGTTGTGTATTGTTCACAATATACGGTGAGTGGCCTCAAATCCTACTCAATTAACACTTTCTTACATATTAACAACCAGTGCAATGTCGAGTGCAAATTTGATGAAATATTGACGATATGAACAATTTCAGCTTGTTGTATAGTATGTAATTAAGAGTTTTGAAGAGTTATTAAAGAGTACAAAACCAATTTTTTCCCACTTCTATAGATAGATAGTCGAGGTATCATCAGTCCCTTTTATTGGCCTCAAATACCTACAATATGTCACATGACATTTCTGCGAGAGCACTCATGCGTTGGTGTATTCTGATCAAAATAGCGGTCATACATTAACTGTCCGCAACATGCCATATTTATAACCTGTTGGAAATTGCTCAGAAATACGATATATAACTGCTCGTATAAGGCTAATTCACTCAGTCAAACGCTTTGACGATTATACTGAAACACATTGTCAAGTGACTTTACCAGAAATGATTCGCCTTGTCTGCTCCGAGTTCTATGAGTTAAGATCAAAATTCCACCACAGAACCAAATTAAGTTTGAACTTGTTTCCATAGTTACTATTTGAACTGCGTCATGTTGATGACGAATCTTAATTTTGTGAATGTCATTAAAGTAGATTTTTCGGGGTTCTGCCGAGAACGCGTGATTGAACCTGTGGTATGCCAAGCGACGAAGTACCATGCTCAAAGGAAATTGTCAATTGCTTTGCATTACGTTGTTATTAAAGACATTTCACGAAAGATATTCAAACCGTCTTGTTAAAATGTCTGCAGAAAATGGGTGAGTTTGTATATGCCGGCAATCGTGGACCTAGGACAAAAGAATTCGGGCGTAGACAAAGGGGTCCACGTTTGACCTACGTCCACGATTGAAAATCGTGTACAAAACCAATGGGAGGCCTTCCGAAAAAGTTAGAGTATAAACAAAAGAGGAACAATGGGAGGTCCACGATTGCACCCGTTTACATGACTGTGTGCATGTGTCTGGGTTTGTTTTTGCTTTCAATTGGGGGGACCTTCCACAACAGATGACAATTGGGTCCCGGTTGAGAAAGGTCCCGGTTCGAAAATCGTGTACAAAACCAATGAGGGACCTTGCCAAAAAGTTAAAGGACAATATATGAGGACAACATGTCCAAGGTTAGTGGTGTTTACACTCTTGTGTGTGAATAGTGTGCTTTAACCTTGCATACTCTATGTGGATGTGTGAACAAAAGAGGTCCACACGAACCAGGAGATTAAACCTTAAAGGGAACATGATTTAGGATGTTTATTGCATTATTCCTGCTTAAAACAATAAAGTATTATCTTGACAATGATATTTTGTGTCCAGAGACAATTATTTACCAGATTAAATATGAGAAAAAACAATTTGAAAATGTTTGTCCAAGCTACTCCGCCCCCTGAGTGGGACCCTCATTAACATAAGTGTGTGACGTAGATCGAGGCACATTACAGATTCTGCTGCGCGATCGAGCCGGCCCCCATTCATCACGCGTATGCATTGAGTGTACATGTACGTGTGTGTGCAGAACGGCGAAAATTCTTCGTCCAAAATCTAAGCAAAATATAGTGTTTTTCGGCCATGCCGACAAGGTGTGTGGCTGCTGGGTGCAGCAAAACAACGAAGGATGGAGTAAGCCTTCATTTACTTCCAACTGATGCGAAATATCGGAGAATTTGGACGGCGAAAGTGAAGGTGACAAGAGCTAGGTGGTCCGGCCCCAGCAGCTTTTCAGCGTTATGTAGCGACCACTTTGAGCCGTCGTGTTTCGATACTGGTATTTTCAAATCATGGGATGACCATTACAAATATGCTCAAGTCCACTGCCATCTTAACAAAGTTCCTAGATGTGAGTAAGGTACAGGCAAAAGCAGTTAAACGGCCCATTCCCCGAGGAGCCTTCGCTAAAAGAGAAAAAATCAGGGTAAGTTCGATGTTAGTTGTTGCAACTTACGAAATTGAACGTGTAGACCTAGTGTGTATACGATGTACATGCGTCATTTACGGGTCCAGACTAGCGAGTCGATCCATGAATTTCGGTGCCTCGGTCTACGTCACGAACAGCGCCCTCAATTTGAGTCTCAACAAATTCCAAAAAGGGGGGGTAAATTTTTGGGCGGCAAATAATCACACTAAAACTTCACTTGAACCAGTTTGGCTTTTAATTCACATTTAATACATATAAATGAATTTATTTATGAAATAGAATGTGATCCGGCCAGTTTGAGAAGCATGTTTCCTTTAACGTGGACTTTCCCACGTCCAGATCATTCAGTTTTCGCCTCTCTGAAAAACAGTTTTAGAGGCATTTTTGGGTTAGGTTTATCTGTCGCAAGATGAAGGGGAATACTTAAAGGGATCACGATCAAACTTTCGGGGTAAAAGAGCCTTCACGGTTGCGAGTAAAAGCAGCTTTTGTCTATTTTTCTTAACTACATGAAAACAAAGGGAAGTCCACACTAGGTATGGAACGTAAAGCTGAGTGTGTGTGTAAACAGTAAAAAGCCCTGCTCAATAATTTCTTGAATTTATTTTGTTAAAAAGAAAAAGAAAATTATAATCTGCCTTAATTTTTTTAATTTATTTTGCGGAAAAAATTACTTAAAAGGTAATTTACCTTTAATTTTGATGGGGGGGGGGGGGGGGGGGGGGGGTGAGGGACGTTTCTCGGGCTTTGGCATGAAACGCAGACACTAAAAAGACTCCGATCAAATTATAGCGCGAACGACTGACTCATTATAAATTCCATTGTTTTTATAATAAGTGTATAATAACATCTTCAGGTGATATTTACTTACCCATATTTCTGAACTGTGTCAATGTAATCTCCGTATTAACAGGATAACCTTCAACCTTCATCCACAGGGCGGGACCGCTGGATGACCCAGATGGTGAATACACCCACCCCCAATCAATGAATCTCAGGAGTGATGAACTGTTCCCTCCAGATACAGCATCCTGGTAGGATCCGTCATATATGTAGATCCGTGCATCCTCAGCTTTGGATGTGATTGCCACACGAATCCGCGTAGAAGGTTCAGCTGTCACTACCCATACACACAACTGCTTCGATCTTACGGGTAACTGGCTGACGGAAGAATTCAATGCTCGAGTCGTATCCCCGCAGCGCCCTGCATCGTGTTTATTGAATTGAAAAGAAAAGTATTGACTTATTAGAACGCCCGTGAAGACATTGACACATGGGCGTAAATCACGCTGGGATGGGGGTATATATCCCCCCCCCCCCCCACTTTTTGACCGGCGGGGATAGGCCATTGGATCATCCCCCAAGATTTGTGTGGTGAGAAACAAAACAATTGTTGATTTATATAGGTTATCTTCTAACTTTCAAAATGTATAAAACGCGGAAAACAAACAGTACAAACATTTTAAATGTACCGTTGTGTTGTCAGGCATAGGGACATATTATGAATATTTGCATTAAGATGTACACAGCCTACATTGGGTAACCAAACCTTTGTATTATGAACAGCACCCCCAGTGTCATATTGTCTCCGGTGCAAGGCGTAGAGATTGGAGATTGTTGGTTCGAAACCTCGACGAGCTCATCTCTTGAGAAAAAGGAGAAAGCTGGCTCATCGTCGATCAATCTATGTGCGGCAAATTAATCAATTACGACAATAGGAAGGCACCCACTACACACTTGTTAATGAAATGATCCTTGCAGATCACACACTATTTTATCTTTCATTCCGGATGAGTCCGTCACGCGCAGTTTGAAGGTCCGTTAAATATGGTAGCCCCAAAGATTCACCACAAAGGAACGCACGCCTTCCCGATATCAAAAGAAGAGCGATTATCTATGACACTCAGGTGAGTTCATTTGATTTGCACATGTTTAGGTTTCTCAAACCATTGATTATATAGAAGCGGATTGACTTATACTCGTGCATATAGGCCTATAGTTGACTCCCAAAATGAAATATGGGAGAATAGTTCAAGGACAACAATTTTTCGGAACTATTAAGTAGTCGCGCGCTGGCTATCGTTTTTGTATAGTAGCCAGAAATGTGACAGTTATTTCAAGATTTTTGAGTGATGTCACAGGGAGAAATTGTGCTTAATGGCGTACAAAAGTAAAGAGAAACGAGGCAAAGCAAAGCGGGCAGCATATTTCCAGAGTTTCAGAAGGCGACAAAAACAAATCACACTTTTTATAAACCTAGATATAGGTCTAAACACCACTGTCAGTTCCTTAGACGTATCACCAACATTCGAAACATTGTTTTTCTTCTTGATATTTGGCGACTAGAAATGACCAGCAATCCATATCCCTCTGCGACCGCGTTGGTAAGAGCACAATTAGCGGCATCATACAGGAGACAACAAATGCAACTTGGGAAACGCTGAAGAGTACCTCAATGGTAGCACCATCAATCACTGATGAGTGGACTGGCATCGATCAGCAAAGGGTTCGTTGAGCGGTGGGACTTCCCGAATTGTGTCGGGGCAATAGATGGGAAGCATGTGATCATTTATTTAAGTAGACATTTATTCAAGTACACTGTTAACATAAGTTAGTCATTTTGGCTGATAAATAAGTCAAAATGACTAATTTAGATTAGTCAACCCTAAATGACTAATTTAATCAACGCAGGACTAACGTAAAGGCAAACACTGACCAGTTTACGTTAGTCATTGCTGATATTTTGACTAATAAAAATCAGTCACGCAATTTGAGCAAAACTATTTTTTTCCATTGCTTTTTAGTGAAATTTGCCGGGATTAAATTCTTTGCACTAAAAATAGCGTTGATTTTCAGAATTGTATACATTTGAAGCATTTTTGCAGTATGTCTTGAATAAATGATGACACTTTTCATTACCCAGACTATTCTTTAAACAGACTGTTGATCCCTTGTGGATTGTTTGACGAATTATTTATTATTTTATTTGAATCAATGTAAAAAATTACAAATAATGGCGTAAATACTTCGCCTTCACCGAATCGGTGATTCGTCGTGTGACTAAGAACACTATCTTAGCTCTTTGACTAAAAGCAACTGGTAATACGAAAGTGATTAAATCCACGTCCGCAATACCGCGCGCAAAAAAAAATCGGCAGAGCCGCCATTTTTTCTAACGGACAGCGTATACAGTAGTCAGTACATGTACATGTACGTTGTGCTCTGTCAGTGCAGCTGCGTTTCGCATAACCAGTATTTAATACGAGAATTCTGTTGAAATCATCCTGATGTTTGGTAAATCCTGTTCCTGTTGATACGGCTTTGGAGCTGTTGGATCTCAGGTAAGGCCTAAATCTTTTTACGATTGTAATTTTTGTCGTGAAAACTGTAGTGCTCATCCATTGTACATGTTGTAATACTAATACTTAATAGTGATTCATTTATCCAATGGAAAATTGCGTATGCTAGGTCTACATGTACTGTCATGTAGTAGGGTGTTATAATACAAAATAAACGGATATCAAACGCAAAGATTTTACTTTAATACCCCCCACCAAAATGGGTTAGAAACAGCAAATCTTGGAAAATAACCATTCATTTGTGTTCATAATTATATAATAAACACTTGGCACAACTTTTAATTTTGAGAATTCTGTTGGGACAGTTTAGTGCAATATAGGGGAAGAAATGTGTGTTTTCTGTGTTAGAACTAGAAGTTCTTGGCAGTTGGCACCATGTATAGTCACACCAAAGTGTGCACATACATGTTGATTTTTTCCTAATTTTTTACAGATTTTGCTGAAATAAATCTTGAAATAACAGGTTGTGCCACATGTTTAGACAGTTGTTGTCAAGGAGTGTTGGTTATTTTTCAAGATGTTGCTGTTCTTTACCGGTTTTGGTGGGGGTATTAAACTTAAAGTAAAATCTTTCCAACCACAGTTGAAAAACCAAACTGGTTTATTGGTAAACTATGGGTCAACTCGTACCCGAGTCAACTCGTACCCCAAAATTTGCACCCAAGTCAACTCGTACCCATGGCACAATTGTGTAGGCCTCCCCTCGGGTTCGTTTTTTTTTTTTTTACAAATTATAAAACGGTTTAGGTAGGCCCTTAAACTTAAAGGGTTTGTTTTTCCTTTTTTCTTTTTACATTAAAAAAAACCCGGTAATTTGGTAAACCTTAAAGGGTTCGTTTTTTTAATTTTTTATGGTAATTGATTGGACGTTATGTACACAAATCGAAAAGTCAATCATTATGAATTATCTAAAAATAGAAGAGGGAGAAGCATAAGAAAGTATCATTCAGAATATTAATACGAAAGCAGATAATAATTCAAACCAATGCAAACAAAACTAAATAATGCGACATTCTCCATGAAAGATGTTCGCACAGTTATCCGTTACCAGTCGTCCAGTTTCTGAGAAAAAAAAAAAGATATGAAGTTTTAAATATTAAAAAGACAGTGGGCATATATGAAAACTTATTAAATACTAAATCATGCACAGAGAGCTAGGGAGTTGACTGTGGGTACGAGTTGACCGGGGGTACGAGTTGACCCAAAATCGGTTTATTGATATGCGCATTATGGGCTTGTGTATTTTCTCCCAAATAATTGTTTTTGTTTGGGGGGGGGGGGGGGATCTTGAGTGTTTGTAATATGCATACCCGGACCCATGTGGGATGTCGACAACTCAACCGTTGGCCGACTCGACCGTTTACCAAGTCGTCCGTTCCTCAACGGACGACTTGTCTCAACGGAAGACTTAAATTCCCATTTGATGCGAAGGCGGTCCAGTTGTCTCGAGTCTAGTCGGCCAACGGTCGAGTTGTCCGAGCTCCCACATGTGATACATGCACATGATAATCATTATGCACAGACAACTCGATTGTCTGTGCATAATAAAAGACTAGTCGTCTGTTAAGAATATGCCTAGCACAGTCAAGTTGTCTCCATGTCAAAGTCAACGGACGAGTTGGTAAATGATAGTTGTTGCACTAGTCCAGTTGTCTCCACGGTCGAGTTGTCTCAGTCTGACATTCATAATCAGCATATGGATGAAGTATTTTTACACCACGGCACAGTTTGGATTATAAACATAATTTTGCAGTATAATATGCTCGGTTATGTGAAAATTAGGCTTTGTTCACATGGTTTTGTATCATTGTCTAAATGAAGTGAAAAAAAACCAAAAGTGTCAACCGATCCATCAGAAAATTATACAAGCTTACTAAAATGATTAAAATAGCTGTAAACATGTTCAATTCTGTTGTCCAGCATGTCTCTTCCTTTTTTGTAATTTGAACTGTTAAAAAAACCTACGGTTGGCGGAAATTTTAAAAAGGAATGGCGGCCATCTTTAGATCAAAAAGTGCCTCCTTCCTTTAAAAAAAAAACCTGCACAATAAACATTTTTTTTACTTGGCCTTAGCTACATGTATGGCATTTGTATGCTAACTTTTTTCAAAGTAACATGTATAACATGCCATTTGTCTATGATTCTATTTTACTCTCAGGTGTTCCACAACTGTGACGAGATCTCCAAGCCAAGTTGTGGAAGGATTCTGCCAGCAGAAAGCTCTCAGTCCTGCTCCCAGACAAAAGCCACCGGAGGAACTGCTCACTAGCTACTTGGTAGTGCAAGCTCTGGGCAGTGAACCACCCCCCCCCCCCCCCTCCCTGAGAAGGATCATCCTCAGTGACTTGGCTGTGAAGGGGAATCTTTTTCCCACCATTTGGCTAAGAGACGACACGAGTTGATTCTGCAAGCAAAATGTTCTCGGTCCTGCTCTCAGACGTTAAGCCAACAGAGCAACTGTGTTGTAGCTACATGTACCCAATAATGCAGGCTCAGGGCAGTGAACCATCCTCCCTCTGAGCAGGATCATCTGTAGCGACATGGCTGTGGAGGGAGAATTTTTTCCCGCTTTTGGTCTGAGAAATGACATGAGTTGTCCTCTTTGGGAGAAGCTGACACCTGGACTGGAACTCGAACCTACATGTACTAGATAATATCATTTGGAACTGTTCGTACCCCGAGTGAGGGAGAAAGGAGTCTCAGAAAAATCCAGGCCTGGACTTTTATCGTGCATATATATTATGTGTTAAATGGGACTTGAAGGTTTGCATGGTGGACATGAACAAAGTATGGAAGGTTTGCGGTATCACCATGTAAAATTGATCTTTCTTCTATTTGTGTGGTTCTGAGAAGAATCAATTGTTTTACTTGTTGGTTTTTACTCAGCGGTTTAAACAGTATTCTCTGTTCGTCATCAGTCTTCTGATGATGAACAGAGCATACTGTTTGAAACGTTAAGTTAAAACTGGTTCCTCTCAGAACTACACAACTCAAAAAGAGATAAATTTTACATGGTTATGGTGGCCCTGAAGGGACATAATCATTCGTGAATATCTTTGTGACGTCGTGAATTGTATGTAATAACGCCCTTTAATTGCCCGCTCGGTGAAATACCCTCCAAGCTACTAAAAAAATATTTGCGACAAAATTCACGACCAGTCATGAACAATTTGCAACATCGTGGATTTGTTTCACGATGTCGTGAAAATATTCACCACCAGTCGTTAATAAATTCACGAAGTCGCAAACAATATTCGCAACCGATTATGTCCCTTCAGGGCCACTATACATGGTGTTACCTCAAACCTTCCATACTTCATATTACATGTATGTGTTTTCCTAAATTTTATTCTTAAATTCTTGCCAAAAATATTCAGTTGGAATTCGTGTTATTAAATTGAGTAAGAAACCATCTTTAGGTCAGACAAATTTGTTTTATCAGTGTCAACAATCATACTAGTCCCCCTAAGCATATTTTTAAGGAACAAAAGTCTTGCCAAGGACAGCAGAATTTAATTCACAATGTTTCATTTACTTCTCATGAGTATTAAGTGTCAACAATTATACTTAGTAATTTACTTAAATCTGTAAAAGTCGCTTGTGTTTGGGAAAAAAATCTTGCCAGTGATGACAGGATTTCATTTACAGGTTCTATTTTCCTCATTTAATTACAATCAATTTGTGGCAACATGAATTTCATATTCTTTAATTCAATTCCGGTTGCATTGGAATAAGACTATTTGAAAAGATTATGACTCGTTTGCTTCATTTTCTTTTGTTTTTACAGGAAATAAAACCTTAGTCACATGACTATTGTGATTAGTCATCATTTTGAATGACTAACTGGAAAAGTCAGGTGACTAACGTTTAGTCCTTTCAGACATCAGTTGGATTTAATCAGAAGACTAATTAATTTTAGTCATTTTGACTAACTTATGACTAATATTCGACTTATAAATATTAGTCATCTGTCTTGATGACTAACTTTAGTTGGTCCTTTCAGACATAGGGCAGGACTAACTTTTATTAGTCAAAATGACTAACTTATGTTTACAGTGTAGACATTTATATCCAAACTCTCGTGCATTGTAATGTCAAAGGTAATAATGTAAATTAAGTAAGTATATATTTGGCAAGAAGGAAAATTATTTAATCATTCAGTGTGCATATCTTTCTGGTCCGACCTACTTCAAATATAAACACACATGCATTTAGTATTAATCTGATAGCCGCTTGTGATTCAAATTACTGCTTCACTCTACTTGATATTGGAAGCCCAGGAAGCAATGCTGATGGCGGTGTGTTTTCCTCATCTGAATTTGGGCAAGCTGTTTAGAAAAATCTCCTATGCCTTCCGCGATCAACAAGTCTACCGGGCACTGAAGAAGATCTACCGTTCGTCTTCACCGCCGATGAAGCATTTCCACTGCATCATCATATCATGAGACCCTACCCTGGGAGAATGCTGGAAGAAAAGAAACTTATATTCAACTACCGACTTTCTCGAGCCCGGAGAACCATCCAGAATGCCTTCAGAATTCTAGCGGCAAGATGGAGAGTATTCCGTCGACCAATTAATGCCAAAACCACCAAAACCGTCTCTATCGTGAAGGCAACTTGTGTTCTTCATAACTGGCTGAAAGGGGCTGATCAGCGGGTACCCAAAAAAATGTCGCCACTATACTGCCTATAGTTGATTTCAAAGACACCGAGACTGAAGATGGCACAACAGTTCCAGGAAGCTGGCGTGGTGAAGTGGAAGATGAAGGGGGACTCAGAACGGTACTATCGTGAAGGTAGCACACAATAAAACAATACATTTATGGAAGATCAAATTTTTCTTAAACACAGTTTTCTTCCATAATTCGTTAGTAGGGGGCACGTGAAAAGAAATGATTATCCAGTCAGAGCAAGGACAAAACAGCTGTACGCCTAAGAGTTCTATTTCACTCTAAAAGTTGTTGGTATTATTATTTTCACGTGCAGGTCCCTCACTAAGAGCAGTTGTTAATAGCTATCGAAGCATATACCCTGTTTAAATCAGACATATAATAATAGGAATAACACATTAATTGCGGGAAAATGAGGCAACTTGTCAAAAACAATTCTGGCACAAAATAATGTTGGGGCCCCGTTATGACAAAATTTGCAATCTGCCCCCCCCCCCCCCCCCCCCACCCGGAGAAAAACCAGAAGCGCCACTGAACAAAATGAAACACGCGTGTCCCTAATTGACATGGATGTACAGATAGGCTGGTTGTTGAACAAGCCCTTCGAAGCATGTTCTTATGTTATTTTTGTTAATAAATCGCCCAGTTTACCTCCTATAAATCCACTTGATGACGCCATGGGGCGCAGAAAAACAGTGCCACTAGGCCGTATGACGCCATTGGCCGCTGTTTGTGCAGTTTCAATCCATTGTTGGATTATTGTGTATGTCATGCTTGACTGCACAAACACATTGTAGCGGTTCGATTTGGCTGCCAGAACCGCTGCAACACCCCGACGTCTCCCGTAAAATACCGTGCTCAAGGGGTTAGGGAACACAGAGCACGATTACATTGCGAGTTTGTATGCACATAGAGCGTGATGAGACAAAAACAAAATGGTTAACAGTGCTGAGAAATCCAACAAACTTACTGCACGTGTATTCGTCTTTTCCCGCCTCGCAGTTAAACCGACCATCACACACCTGGTGAGATGGTATGCAGGCTGATGATCCGTCCCACGACCCGCATGCGAATTTATCCAGAGGACAGCCACCTATATTCAAGAAAGCGAGGGAAAGTAGGTTGTCATTACCACATAAAACGAATATTATTGCTGCAGACGTGGTTTGACTGGGTGGAGGGGGTGGAACCCATAGATTCCAAAGTAGTTTGTCAACTTTCCCTACCAATAATCCCCAAATTATTCTTTTCGGAGTATTGATGAAATCTTACTCGAAAAGTTTTACAAACATAAGGAAGTGCATTTCCTCATTAGAGCATAAATGTTTTTGAGTCCCCCACCCCCCCACCCCCCAAAAGAAAAAAAAATAGGAAAAAGAGGAAAACAATCCAGACAGAGCGACGTTAAGATAAGATCTATCCGGAGAACATGAACAATAAAGACACTATTTTCATTCAGGAAAGCCGCGTGATTGTTGAATATATTTATCAAACAAGAGTTGCTTGTGAGTAGTGGAATTTTCAAAGCAAAATACTTCCACTCACGGCATTAACACTGCTCATTCACCCTGCACACAAGCCCACAGCGCCTCCACAAAGCTAATACGCATCGCTGATTGGCCCGCAATAAAAATCTACACAATGACGTCGTGTCAAATCCAGCTGACTCCCAGCACCGTCTAAAGGCATGCTAAAAATCGTGAAAAACACCTTTTCGCAATGTCAGTGTATTACGAATTGACGAATTGGAAGGCTTGATCTGAAGAGTTCAGGAGACGGCAAAAATAAGGGGCGCCCTAGAAAAAAAAATAGAGTGGGTTCTATCGTTTTTCTTCTCAGTGGCGAGTTGAAGTGCGGTTTCGCGAAAGGGAAGAAAATATTGCTTGCTTTTTACACATTAATTGATAATTAATGAAACAGTTATCTAGGAAGCTTATTCAGGATTATTTTGGTACATAACCTATCTATTTAGCGTAATTATTCGTCGCAATTTTGCGTCATTTCTGATCGGTCAATGTTTTGCGTGTGTAGTCAATACGCTATACACGAAATGTGTACACACGTGCAGGTAAAAATTGTGCAAATCGGACGCAGTAGAATTAAAGTTATTCTGATTTTCCTAAAGAAAATACGATCAGATATATATAGATCAGGAAATACAGATTAATTTCAAATATTTTAGATTTATTCTTTCAATATGTTCGAACGGTTGGACTCGCGGGTGCCATATTCGAAATTCTATGATGCTAGATCGACATGCCGTCGCAGCCGATATGAATTGTTGATACCCTGCACGATATGGGGGAAAGGGTACCCCCCCCCCCCCCCCCCCTTTATCCCTATACCCTAAGCACACTCCAGATTATTGTTATCTAACACATCCCCCTTGATTTCTGAATAGAATTCCTGAGATTCCGGGAACACAATGACCAACACAAAAGAGGGGGGGGGGGGGGGGGGTCCCTTTTCCCCCCATATCGTGCTTCATATGGAATTGTTAACCTCGCTCGATAATTGTTTTAGGCTCAAGCCTTCCGATATGTAAAACCATAGTACACTGACATTGCGAAAAAGGTGTGCTCTTTTCACGACCGTTAACATGCCTTCTAACGGCGTTTGGTAGCCAGGGAGTCAGCTGGATTTGAAACGACGTCATCGTGTAGATTGTTATTGCGGCCAATGGGCGATGTGGTGGCGATGTGGGCCACTGTGCAGGGTGAATGAGCAGTGTAAACTTTGTGGGTTTGCACCATCATTGCTTTTTGCAGAGGTGGGGCGGGGGCGCACTGGGGCACTGGGAATTTATAGGGGAACATGCCCCCCCCCCCCCCTCCGGCTGGGATTCTTTTTTTCGTATACCAGAATTGCCAGCGTTTCTGTGTACTTGGCTATGTGAGCTGAGAGACGGGTTTTCGGGCTTGTTTTCCCTTGAAATATAATCCTCCACACTACAATTAGTACAAGAAAAAGAAATATAAACAGGGGCAGAGGATTCGAGTCCAGACCTTCGTGCTTCAAAGCCTCACGCTTAACCAATATAGCCACAACAGAAATGTTCAACCAAATTGGTTCACTACAACCTGATGTAGTTGTCTGAATGACGTCATTATTTCTAGCGCCCTCGTGCGATCTTAATCATGAGTATCTATGATGGCAATTATGGTCTAAAAAATAGCGCTCCACAGCTATGCCAGTCAAAATTATTTTATTTGTGTGTAATGTGCAACTTCCATAACCCCCAACTTGAATCCCGACCTAATACCCCTCATTTTAAACCTCTAAAGCCCAAATTAACCATATCCCTTACCTCTAAACCACCCACCCTATACCCTTATCCCTCCACGCAGTCATGCAGCCTGCAGCATGCACATGTAGTTCGAACTTTTTTCGAGGCTCGAGTTTCCAAGGAAAACAAGGGGGCCTACAGGATGTTCATCTATACCATAGCCTATGTCCTGTCTGGTCATTATCTTTAAAATCTGCAACATCGATTTAAACTCGAAAATTATACTTTTTAGTGTAAACTCGAAAATTCATCTTACGCTTACCACGAGAATAGATTTTTCTGCTCCACTTAGTTGGGATTTGTTTGCCAAGGATAAGCAGAGGCACAAAATTGGGCCCAGGTATCAAATTACTTTGGATTTTAGTCCAAAACGTGACCTGATTGTTTCAATCCTAACTCATGGGAAAAACGAAGATCCATGTTCATTTTGGTGGTCTGGTAGAGCATACTTCAATTAATCCACAATGTTTGTTCATTAAAGCATGGTCTGTCAGTTTCAAGGTAAATTCAAAACACCAAATAAGCGTGAATATTATAACAAAAGGAATTTCTTCCGGACGGTTCATGGGATCACAATGACTTCTTCTACAAACATGTACCTTGTCCAAACATGTGGTAAAAAGAATTGTGACGTCATCATAACGTAATCACATATTAAATTACAAACGATTTAAGGTCAAAACCTGGAATATTACTTTCAACTTTATCTCTTGAAATGGATTGATTAACGGGTTTATTTTTGTGAAATAATTGATGCTTTCTCGAGCAACATTTTGTGATTCCCGGGCACAAAGCCGGGGTAACCGGAAGTGTAAAGAGAAATTAATGACACTTGAAAACGGAAGCATTTTTATAACATTATTACTAATTCATTATATTGCCAAATAAAATGGTTAAATAAAAATTATAATGACGTCATCCTCTGAAAGTACGCCCTCTAGCGGCAGGCACAAGAAATTTGATTTGATTTTATTAAAATTACCCACCGGCTTTTTGTTTCACCGCGCGCTGATGCGCATGCGCGTATAAATTTGAATTTATCAACGGATTAGTCTATGAGCCAGTTCGGTATTTCAACTGCGCATGTTCACAGTGGCATGGCTGCTCGACGCGAAACACGACGCGACGCACGATGGTGCCACGCGATGACGACGATGAAACACGACGTGACATACGACGGTGCGACACGATGGGCGACGGAAGAAGCGACGGTGTAGAAAAACCATGGTACAGTACAAAAGTAATAACAAAGAAGCGACGGAACGACGCGACAGCACGATACAACGGAGCTGTCTGCCATCGCGTCGTATAGTCGCGCCGCGTATGGAAGAGGCGACGTTGTGTGTCCTTTATAGTACACCATACCCTTGAGTGTGCCACTGTAGGGCGCCATATTTTCTTTTTTAATACGACAAACAAAATAGGGTAAACGTGTTTCTGTGGGTTTCACTGCAGATACACCTGCTGTCGCCGAGTGCGCCCTCTATTTGAAAAAGAAAAATGGTAAACTTAGTTTCCTATAAACTCTTCTACAGGAAAAAAAAACTGCCAAGAAAAACAAACGAGAAAGACGGCGATTCGCAAACTCGCAACCTTTCGCTTGTGTTCCAATCCTCTGAGTAAAATACGTTATTTATAATCAAAGAAGACTCTCGGCCAAACATCTGTTCAGAACGTTTGGCTGGTACCGGCTAAATATCTACTTTATAAAATAATGCTCATAAATGATGTGAATTATGGTACACGGATGTTGTATAATTTATGCAAATCCGATGGGATGGTCTGCTGTGCAATGTCGAGTGCAATTATATCGTAATATAATTAAGGGTTCGGCCTGTTATAGAATTATTGAAGAGTATACAAAACCAAAATGGCTTTTTTATTCTAATCAACTCTTTCGACAGCAATGGTATCATCAGTCCCGTTCGTGGCTTCAAATATAATGCATACAACCAGTTTACAAAACAGCGCCCTTGATCAACACCGATGCGTTAGTCTATTCTGATCAAAGAATAGCGGTTATTCATAAACTATCGGCAACACAATTATATTTGGCGCTTTATAAATGTCTTTATTTATAATCTGTTGGTAATTTCTCAAAAATACGATAACTGCTCGTAAAAGGTTAATTCACTCCACCTGCAACACATTGACAAATGACCATACCAAAATGATTTGGCTTGTCTTTTCCTTAGAAGCTTTACGTTTTGACTTTAGTTCGACGAGTTCTATGGTAAATCTATAGCTGTCCTGTTTTCAATCTGTATTTCTATTATTTATATTACATAATGCCATACGAAGAATTCGTTCTCTTTACAGCTTACCACCATGTCAAACCGTTGCGCATCAGCAATGTAGAATTTGCGTCAGAAAGGAAACTTCAATCATTGTAAAATGAAAGACGGCCATAAATTGATTGATAGATATACACACACATAAACATTTCCATTTCCACTCACCACATCCAAACTCGTCCCCATACTCGGGGCAGTCTAGCGAACCATCGCAGACAGCTGATTGGCCAATACACGCCGACCCTGATGGACACAAGAACTCACCTTCGTTGCACACTGTCAAAACGTGCATGAAGGGTAATCAGTATTTTACGAATTGAATTTTTGAAGCATGCTACATAGAAGAATATCTTGTTCAACAAAAATCGCTGATTGTTTTGTTACTTATCAAATGCACTTCTAATTGCCACTAACTCCTTTATTCCATCCTCATTTCAACCCCAAATCTGTGAGGAATCTCAATCCCCAGAGCAGCAGCAGCACAGTTTCTGGCTGCTTTAGTATAAGATAGGCATTGGATATATTTAGCCGGAAATTTTGCACCGGAAAAACGTTCTGAAACGATACTTTCCTTGAAATCTTTGCTGATCAATAATCATGACGGGTTATTGGACTTCCAAAACCACGAATTAAAAATGTTGAAAGTCAGTTTATTAAAACTCTTGTTCAGAAAAAAAAACAAGGGAAAAAAACCAAGAAAAAGGCGCTTCGTGGAGTCAAATGTGGATCAAACTCGCAATAACTGCTCGACCGGAGAAGCAAATGTCCAAATTCTCGGCAAAACATCGTTCTAGAACGTTTTATAATATAATGCTCACAAATGATGTGAATTATGGTACACTTAAGTTGTACAATTTATGCAAATAGGCATATGTTGTGTATTGTTCACAATATACGGTGAGTGGCCTCAAATCCTACTCAATTAACACTTTCTTACATATTAACAACCAGTGTCGAGTGCAAATTTGATGAAATATTCACGATATGAACAATTTCAGCTTGTTGTATAGTATGTAATTAAGAGTTTTGAAGAGTTATTAAAGAGTACAAAACCAATTTTTCCCCACTTCTTCAGATAGACAGTGGAGGTATCATCAGTCCCTTTTATTGGCCTCAAATACCTACAATAATTATGTCACATGACATTTCTGCGAGAGCACTCATGCGTTGGTGTATTCTGATCAAAATAGCGGTCATACATAAACTGTCCGCAACATGCCATATTTATAACCTGTTGGAAATTGCTCAGAAATACGATATATAACTGCTCGTATAAGGCTAATTCACTAGCTCAGTCAAACGCTTTGACGATTATACTGAAACACATTGTCAAGTGACTTTACCAGAAATGATTCGCCTTGTCTGCTCCGAGTTCTATGAGTTAAGATCAAAATTCCACCACAGAACGAAATTAAGTTTGAACTTGTTTCCATAGTTACTATTTGAACTGCGTCATGTTGATGACGAATCTTAATTTTGTGAATGTCATTAAAGTAGATTTTTCGGGGTTCTGCCGAGAACGCGTGATTGAACCTGTGGTATGCCAAGCGACGAAGTACCATGCTCAAAGGAAATTGTCAATTGCTTTTCATTACGTTGTTAAGACATTTCACGAAAGACATTCAAACCGTCTTGTTAAAATGTCTGCAGAAAATGGGTGCATGTGTCTGGGTTTGTTTTTGCATTCAATTGGGGGACCTTCCACAACAGATGACAATTGGGTCCCGGTTGAGAAAGGTCCCCGTTCGAAAATCGTGTACAAAACCAATGAGGGACCTTGCCAAAAAGTTAAAGGAGGACAACATGTCAAAGATTAGAGGTGTTTACACACTTGTGTGTGAATAGTGTGCTTTAACCTTGCATACTCTATGTGGACATGTGAACAAAAGAGGTCCACACGAAGCAGGAGATTAAACCTTACGTGGACTTGCCCACGTCCACATCAATAAGTTTCCCCTCTCTAAAAAACCGTTTTAGAGGAATTTTTGGGTTAGGTTTATCTGTCGCAAGATAAAGGGGAATACTTAAAGGGATCACGATCAAACTTTAGGGGTAAAAGAGCCTTCACGGTGCGAGTAAAAGCAACTTTTGTCTATTTTTCTTAACTACATGAAAACAAAGGGAAGTCCACACTAGGTATGGAACGTAAAGCTGAGTATGTATATACCAGCAATCGTGGACTAGGGACAAAAGGGTTAGGTCATAGACAAAGGGTCCACGTTTGTCCGAAGGTCCACGATTGAAAATCGTGTACAAAACATATGGGAGGCCTTCCGAAAAAGTTAGAGTATAAACAAAAGAGGAACAATGGGAGGTCCACGATTGCAGGTGTTTACACACTTGTGTGAGTTTGTGTGTGTGTAAACAGTAAAAAGCCCTGCTCAATAATTTCTTGAATATATTTTGTTGAATAATATAAAGAAAAGTATTAATCTGCCTTAATTATTTTAATTTAATTTGCGGAAAAATTGACTGAAAAGGTAATTTACCTTTAATTTTGATTTCTTTGGGGGGGGGGGGGGTGAGGGACGTTTCTCGGGCTTTGGCATGAAACTCAGACACTAAAAAGACTCCGATCAAATCATAGCGCGAACGACTGACTCCTTATAAATTCCATTGTTTTTATAATACGTGTATAATAACATCTTCAGGTAAAAAATCAGATTTAATCAGTCGTAAAAAATCAGCGTACGATTTCCCGAATGTGCACTGAATTTAGTATGTTATGCACATTCATTTATTTGAATGATACAAAAGGAAATTGAATGCTAGTTTTTGCCAAAATGAAACCCGGATATATATATACGTCGTTCTAAAAATCAGCGCGAAATTGAATTCAAGTTTTACAAATTCAAATACACATCTTGCGAAATCGTCCGGGAAAACCTATATTTACTTACCAATATTTCTGAACTGTGTCAATGTAATCTCCGTATTACCAGAATCAACTTCAACCTTCATCCACAGAGCGGGACCGCTAGATGACACAGATGGTGAAGACACCGACTCCGAATTAATGATTCTCAGGAGTGATGGACTGTTCCATCCAGATACAGCATCCTGGTAGGATCCGTCATATATGTAGATTCGTGTATACTTAGCTTTGGATGTGATTGCCACACGAATCCGCGTAGAAGGTTCAGCTGTCACTACCCATACACACAGGGGCTTCGGTCTTACGGGCAACTGGCTGACGGAAGAATTCAAGGCTAAAGTCGTATCCCCGCAGCGACCTGCATCGCGTTTATTGAATTGGAAAGAAAAAGATTGATTTATTAGCACGCCCGTGAAGACACCACTTGACACATGGGCGTAAATATCGGGGGGGGGGGGGGGGGGGGGGGAGGGGGAATGGGTGTATCCGTCTACTTTTTGACCGGGGGATGGGTCATTGGAACATCCCCCAAGATTTGTGTGGTGAGAAACAACAAAAATGTTGATTTATATGTTTATCTTTCAAAATGTATAAAAAACGGAAAACAAAAAGCACAACAACTTTAAATGTACCGTTGTGTTATCAGGCATAGGGACATAAGCTTTTCAGATTTCTTTGGTTGGCCGAATGGGAACTATTTTCCCAAACGACATCCGGATGGATGGATTGTTGAGCGCCCTCTAGAATACTTTTAATATACCTACGCATAGGTAAATAATGCAATGGATTCTCGTCGTCAGCTAAGCATTCCGATTGCCCAGTCGATACGATGCAAGGCGTAAAGATTGGAGATTGTGGGTTCGAAACCTCGACGTTACGGTTTCATGTTTTTTCTCTAATAAAGTTCGAAATTTCATTAGGTTCGAAATCATTTTATATATAATTCCGAAATCTCGCAGCGTTCACCCTGTTCAGATGTCGTTTGGGAAAATTCGCTGTCGGGATTTTGGTCACTTGCCATCCCCCATCCTCCCCACTCGCCGACAAGAATTTACGCCACTGTGACTGACTTGACATCTTGGGCTAAAAAACACAAAAAAACTTCGTACGTATTTTTAAGTCAAACAAATCCATGAATAGCCTAAATGTATTTCTTGAAGTAAATTTCAAAATTATGAGCTGTCTTAGTGGAAATAATGGTTGATAGGGTTGGGGGTTGCTTGTGCAGATTTTGTGGACCAAATTGTAAAATTTCCGTTTAAAAGTGACCCGATTCTTTTGGCTCTGCAAACTATAATTATTTGAAAGGGCGGGAACCCGTTTTGAAGTTATGGCGAACTGGGCGCGGGGGAGGCAAGGTGCTATTTGTACACAGTAGATGCATACATTTCCTATTGTTTTTCAAAAATGCTGGGCAGGGATTTCCCCTGGATCGCCGCCCATGCCTAGTAGGCCAATGCTTCAGAATCACATGTAATGTGCATTGAGGGAAGAAAACACTGTAGCCTAAATTGAGAATGTTGGTGGCTCTAACTCGAATGATATTGGAGAGAAAACTTCAGTAGCCCCGATCCCACTAAGCCCGATCCCACTAAGCCCGATCCCACTGACGCGAATTCGACGACGAATTAACGCGAAGTCGATTTGTGTCATTTCGTAATTAATCGCAAACGTGTCGTAAGTACTTCTTAATTGAATTCGTTGAGTGTCGTAATTATTCGCAAGACTTCGTAAACACCTCGTATTGTCGCGTAAAGGCCGGTTCATACTTCACGCGAATACTAATGCGAAGCGAACTTGACGTCATGAAACATTCGCGGCGAAGATTCGCACAAGTTGAAATGTGTTCAACTTTTTCAAATTCGCAGCGCGAATATTTGGCGGTGACGTCATAAATTCGTTTCGCAGTCGCATTTTCTCATGAAGTATAAACCGGGCTTTAGTCGTGGTGCCAATTTTGAAATTTTCAAAACTTTTACGAAGCGTTACGATTTTGTAAGCCCTCGCAATATGTCGCAACGGTGTCGTAACTTGTCGTAATTGAAGAGGAAAACCTCCTCCTGGCGGCTGCGGTTCTCGTTCTTCAAGGAATCCGGCGACGACAACAACATAGACGTCCGAACAGGCGCGAATCCGGGGGGGGGGGGGGCTGGGGGCACGTGCCCCCCGGTAAATTGAGTCAAAAAAAGGGGGAGGTGAGTGGGGAGGAGGAGGGCAACCTCCTTAAAAAATACCGGCGCCGATATTAAACATCTGCTGTGTCTACTTTTTGGCATAAAATCTACTGAAAAATGCAATAAGAAAAAAGGTTATCAATCATGCTATGGAACTGAAACCCTCTTTTCAGAGAAAACCGGAGTATTTCCCGGAGCCCTGGGATTTCAACTCTCCATCTCAACATCTAATCCCCTTGGGGGTACCGTGTGGAAATTACAATCGCCGATGGCGCCAGTACACATAGGCCTAGGCCTAGGCCTAGGCCTACAAAGTACGAATAGTCTATTATGTTTTTGCAGCCGATCTGCCAATGGTTTTAACACAGGGCAAGGAACAGTCTGAAATCAAGCCCTTTTCTTGAAAATTTCAACTGGACTGAATTAAAACCAAGAAAAATTCAGGATAAATTAAAAATGAAGGGAAAAAACTGCAAATTAAACGCCAAAAATGGGGAGGGAAAACTTAGATTGATGTAGTCATAACATGGCTAAAATAATGGCTAAAAATAATGGCTAAAATAATGATATATTCTCCATATAATCTTAACAACTTTTGTTAAAAAAAGTCGGGTCAAAGTGGTCAGGAAACGCCTCAGATTGCACCACGGAGCATCCAGAATAAGCGGGCCCCGGACCCTACGCCGTAGGGGCTTCGCGCATTTGTCCGTTTTGGGTGTGCCCCCGTCTAGATTTTTGTAGTCATGACATGCCTAAAATATTGGCTAAAAATAATGGCTAAAATAATTATATATATATACATATATATATATATACATTTGACAAACTTGCGGACATTTGCTCACTAACGCCCGCGACACAGTGCTTAACACGGGAAATTCACGGCTACAAAGAGCACCCTCTCCAAACTTCCCTCTGTTAGTGAAAAGTATTGCTATGTACATTACCATATCGCTCACCATTTGGAAGTATAAAACATCCCCTTTCTGTTCGATATTGTAACGGTACCCCATCCGGGGCACCGCCAGACAACCAACAGAAACAACTAAGAGCCAGAAATGATTTAAAGGAAACATGATTTAGGATTTATATTGCATTATTCCTGCTTAAAACAATAAAGTATTATCTTGACAATGATATTTTGTGTCCAGAGACAATTGTTTCCCAGATTAAATATGAGAAAACAATTTTTGAAAATTTTTGTCCAAGCTACTCCGCCCCCTGAGTAACATAAGTGTGTGACGTAGATCGAGGCACATTACCCATTCATCACGGGTATGCAATTGTGTGTACAATGTACGACGAAAATTCTTCGTCCTGTACAATGTACGACGAAAATTCTTCGTCCAAAATCTAAGCAAAATATAGTGTTTTTCGGCCATGCCGACAAGGTGTGTGGCTGCTGGGTGCAGCAAAACAACGACGGATGGAGTAAGCCTTCATTTATTTCCAACTGATGCGAAATATCGGAGAATTTGGACGGCGAAAGTGAAGGTGACAAGAGCAAAGTGGTCCGGCCCCAGCAGCTTCTCAGCGTTATGTAGCGACCAGTTTGAGCCGTCGTGTTTCGATACTGGTATTTTCAAATCCTTTGGGATGACCATTAAAAATATGCTCAAGTCCACTGCCATCCCAACAAAGTTCCCAGATGTGAGTAAGATATAGGCAAATGCAGTTAAACGGCCCATTCCCCGAGGAGCCTTCGCTAAAAGGGAGAAAATCAGGGTAAGTTCGATGTTAGTTGTTGTTGCAACTTACGAAATTGCACGTGTAGACCTAGTGTGTGTATACGGGCCGGGTCCAGACTATCGAGTCGATCCATGAATTTCGGTGCCTCGGTCTACGTCACGAACAGCGCCCTCAATTTGAGTCTCAACAAATTTCAAAAAGGGGGGTAAATTTTTGAGCGGCAAATAATCACACTAAAACTTCACTTGAACCAGTTTGGCTTTTAATTCACATTTAATACATATAAATGAATTTATTTATGAAATATAATGTGATCCGGTCAATTTGAGAAGCATGTTTCCTTTAAACAGAACAGTTTAAAGTTCATTCTACTTGTGGGGAGTTGGCCAGGCCAATTGTTCTTTTAACTAGCCAAACATTTTCTTTAACTTATTGGTATTTTTGACACACATAGTACAATGGGTTTAGCTTGGGCTTTCCAAGCAGGTAACTGGGTTAGGTAGGAGCAACCTTAAATCATTTATATGTAAATTACATAATTACCTGGCATTCCAAACCTTTGGGAAAAGTATGGGTTTCAGGTATAAAAAACTAGGGCACGTGTTTGCCTGTGAGGACTTGCGGCTGGGTGCTGTTTGGGGGACACACCATTTCAAATTGGTCTCCCTCAAGTTGTGTTGGCCTAATGGAGTCGTAAGATTTTACATGCATTCATGTGCCCCGTGCACTATCTCAGCCACACTCGTTTATTTCATTATCATTAATTTTATGTAGGCCCTACATGTAGTTGTAAGTTAATTGTATTTCCATACTGTGGTTGTCTGATTTGTTTTTCATGCATGTGGCCTTTCTGTTCGGGTGGACACTTTTTTGAAGGGTTTGGTGCAGTGCTTATCGGCAAGGGATTGCTTACCCTTGGATAGCAGCCAACCCAGGAAATGTGAGTCGTTTTTGAATAGTGGCCTTGCCACTTGGGCCAGTGTGCATGTGAAATAAAAGAGGTAGCCATTTTGGGGGCTTGTTGTGTTTTCACAACAAGTTTAAAGATTGGATATGGGCTGTTTGCTCATAAGTTTGAATACGTGATGGCAAACATAATTAATTATTTTATAAATATCGTTCATTGAATCCATACTGCCGAAATTGTAAATACACAAAAAAATAATACTGTGAAATAAAAGCCACAAATTAATTAGTGGCTAACCGAAAAAATCTGTTCCTTTTCTATATTATTGGTTTTTCCACTTAACTGGCGAATTCCTGAGTACAATACCCAGCAATTAAGGGTAAAAGTTCGTGTTTTCGCTTCGGATCACATCATTCTTTTGAGAGGGGTGCATCGTGGGATGACAGAAACGAGTGTCGTTGTTATAATATTATGCCGTTATTTGCCATGCACTTTTATGCCATTTTGTGTCAACTTCAGACCTATAGCACTTTGTTAAAAATGCAATATTTTTATGCTGTTTTTATTAAGCAAGATCTAAGTGAATTTCAGCATTATTTGGTGGTACTCAAATAAAATAGGCCAACATGCATTTTTTTGTACGTACCTCTGCCCCTCTACTTTTGACTACACCTACTATCTAAAATGGTTGCGTCCCATCAACTGCAGCTATGTGTTGCGTGTGCTCTGCACGGGTCGATGCACATACTGTGTATGGTTGAGGGTTGGAGGCTGATGTCCGAAATCGGGTCAAAGTTGTTCATAAGTCTCCAATAATCTTAACAACTTTTGTTAAAAAGTCTGGTGAAAGCGGCCAGGAATCGCCTCAGATTGCAGCACGGAGCCGTAAGGGCTTCAAGCTTCGCGCTCGCATTTGTCCGTTTTGGGTCTGCCCCCCGTCTAAAAAATTCCTGGATCCGCGCCTGGTAAAAACAAAACGCCGCGAACCGCTGATTCATCACGTGTTGAATAAATTCTGGCGACTCTGGTGTATGTACTTCATCGTTAAAGTATTTTCACTCGATTCTTCAAAAGCTTTAAATGTATCATATTTTTTTCAGATTCATATAGTTATTCATGAAGGAAAAACCTAGATACGCCACTAAACAGAACGAAACACGCGTGTCCCTTATTGACATCGATGTACCGATAGGCATGTTGTTGAACAAGGCCTTCGAATCATGTTGTATTATTCTTGTTAATGCATCGTCCATTTTGTCCAGCTTTAAGAAAACACAGAGCACGATTACATTGCAAGCTTGTATGCACAGTGAGCGTGATGGGCAAAACATTGGCGTAAATCACAGGGGGAGGGGTATAATATATATCCCCCCCACCCACTTTTTGACTAGGAGATGAGCCATTGGATCACCCCCCTCCCTCCTAGGAGGTTATCTTGTAACTTTCAAACAGTCAAAAATGTATTTATAAAAGCGGAAAACAAACAGTACAAAAACTTTACATGCACGGTTGTGTTGTCAGGCATAGGGACATAGTGTGCATATTTGCATGAAGATGTACACAGCCTACATAGGATATTGTATTATGAACAGCGCCCCCTAGTTTAATATTGTTTCCAACCCCCCCCCCCCCCCCCCCCCCCCTCCCCACCCACCCCGCTTTTCGAATTTCTTTGATCGGCCAGGATTTTGGTCACCCCATCCCCTACTCGCCATCCCCCATCCCCCCACTCGCCGACACGGATTTACGCCACTGTGGCAAAAACAGAATGATTAACAATGGTAAGAAATCCAACAAACTTACTGCACATGTATTCGTCGTTTCCCGCCTCACAGTCAAAATCAACATCAGTACACAGATACTCAGATGGTATGCAACCTGGTGATCCGATCCGCGTCTTACATGCGAATGCATCCCAAGGGCAGTTACCTGCATTCAAGAAAGTGAGGGAAAGTGTCATGTCATCACCACACAAAATTACTGTTACTCCTGCAGACGTGGTTTGACTGGGGGGGGGGGGGGGGGGGGGGGGGTGGAACCCATAGATCCCAAAATTTCACTCAAATGTAAAAAAGTCAAAACATTATTGTAACAAAGTGCATGTCCTCATTAGAGCATAAGGGTTTTAAGACCACCCTCTCCCCACCCCTAAAAAAGAAGAACAAAACAAGAAACCAAATCGAGACAGAACTGCGTTAAGATAAGATCCTCCGGAGAAAAGTAGACACCATTTTCATTTAGGAAAGTCGCGTGATTGTTAAAGTGGTGAAACTTTCAAAGTAAAATACTTGGACTTTAATAGCGTACACAGACGGATTTCATATTGTGGACTAGAGTTAGCCTTCAATAGGCCTATCTTGTGATGGTTTTTAATGTAAAACACAAGGCTATATGCCAATTAAAACAGTAAATGTCACTGTTCACTGTTTACTGATCCCAAAACCCGCTGGGGTCGTAGGGGCGCTGCATCGACGAACGCTGCACCATCTGACTCCACCTCTGATGGTCATGGGCAATTGCCTGGGTTTGGCAAAGCCTTTCCCGGTCCACTCAACAATGTTATCTGTCCATCTCTTCCTCTGTCTGGCCCGTGTCATCTCGTTACGTGTCCGTACCAACTCAGCTTTCTTTTCTTTACTGTGGTCAGCAGATCTTCGTAGTGACTCGCATGTTGAGTGATGGTTCTGCGGACTTCATCATTTTGTGACATGTTCAGTTTTGGAGATGTAAAATTCCTGCACTTGGTTGTCATCATAGTCCGTTGTTGGTACATAGGCCTGTACGATTGTGATGTTGAAGAGTACTGCTCGAAGACGGATTGAAATAAGCCTGCTAGATACAAGGCTGCACCCGAGTACTGCTTTTCTGTCAGAACTGACTGATGTTCTGATTGTGGCAGGGAATACTACGCCATCGGCATGTTTGTCAATACAGTACATGTCCTTCCTTGATTAGATGTTCCCCAAGGTTCTTCCATCTGACTTCACAGAGGCCCACAACGTGCCAGGTATACCTCTCCAGTTCATACGTGAATCCCCCAGTTTTCCTACTTTGGCAAGTGTTCTCACATTCCACGTGGCTTTTGTAATGTAATTGGGTGATTCCGTAAATAAGGGGGCCAGTGGTAAAAATGTGCATTCCTATACTTTCTTGGCGGATTTGTCATGCATGGTTAGTTCACATATTCATTTCTGTGTGTTTATTGTGTAACTAACATCAGTGTGCACTAAAATATAACCAACAAAATGTGTATAATGACAATGCATTGTCCTATAATTTTGGTTCAAAATAACCTAACATTATCACTTTTTAGTCAAAATGTTGCGACATTGAAACACAGGCATTGAAAAGTGTGATTTTCTCTTCTTTTTGGAAGGGTTAACTTGCTTATTTATAAACTAAAATGATTGATAACACTTCAATGTCGAAAGTAAAACTTACATTTCATAAATAATATGAGAGGTTTGGCAAAAATGGGTTTCCTATGTAAACTTTTGTGTCCCCTAAAAATGTTTACACGGTGAACAATACTATTGAGCGCATCCTCCATATTAACTACTATATATGTTTAATTGTGATGGCTAGTTTAAGCTTCTTTTTTGTTTCAAAGAATTTGAAAGTTTGTACAGAGAATTTCAGGAAGCAAGAAAAATACGGTCATTCTAAATTTTGACAGACCCCTTTGCTGTCCCACAAATGTTTACGTTTTGAAACTTTGTGCTAAAATTGAAAATATATGCCATGCTTAATTTGTGGACATTTCTAGCTAAAAGTTAATCTGGATGGAGGTATTATTATTGACGTACTGGTGAGGACAAAAAGGAGGGTTCGACAAAGGGAACAATACTGTCCTCACGTTTATTTCTTTGTTCCGGAAAAGTGAGGACAGGCAAACTAGTGCTTAGTCTATGGGGATGGGTTAGTGTGTAGGACAATAGAAAGTCCTGACCAGGATGGTGAAAAAAGTACCATTGTTTTTAACATGCATTATGTGAAATGTTGACAACTTGTTTCAGAATTTGAAATATCAGGCAATACAACTTTGGTGTCCCCCCTAACTTCTTTACACGTGAAACTTTGTTTTTGTCCCCGAAAAATGAGACAGAGCCACCGATTGACTAATCAATAGAGTTTGTATCTTAACATTTACCAGGCTATCTAAAGTAAACACAAAATTGGCACAAAACATATTCTAGGGTGTTCTAATGTGATTGAAAGCATTTTTGTGTCCCCTTGAACACGTGAAACCCTTAATTTTCCATGAATGAAGATATGTTGATGGTGTACATGATTCCTACCTACTAAAGAGAACTTACATAACACCATTTTTTAAGGAAATCGTTAAATATAACAAATAAAAAACCTTTTAAACATAAAAGGTGATTTGTGAATTTAGGGCCTAAATTGTGCATGTCGCAAGTTGGCCCCCATATTCACGGAATTACCCAATTCCTCCCACGGATCTTCTGCATTAAGGTTCCAACAGTAGTATACTTATCGACTCCGCCCTGGTGTGAGACGGAAGGCGCGGTCCTTGGTATCCCGGGCGGCGACCGATCCGGTACAGTCATTGGTATTTTGTTCAGCTTCATGCAGTGTGTCTTGGACATAGTCAGCCTGGTGGCGCCCACCCCTCTCCAGGCTTAACCACAGCCGACTTCCTCCAACTAGGCGGCTCGCCCTGGTCACGAAAACGTGGCCGTAAAAGTTCATATATAGGAGCTCTTCCGCCCTGGCCGGTGACTTTATTGAAGAAGTAATTTGCCAGTGATGCCGTGTTAACACAACTACCTGTCTCCCTCACGTGGTTCTGCTAGCCAGCTGAGGCGGTTTACCGGGGTGTGGCGCTTGGAGCCAAGACGTGAGAGATTTAGGGGATGGGTGAGGAAAAATGCGTCCGTCCACTCAACCAGCTGGAGTGCAGCTGCAAGATGGTACGACCTCTATCCAGAATATCGGTATATTAGAATTGTACAATAGGGTTTTTGCTAATATTTGGTATTTCTTTTAATTTTCAAAACGGCAGAAATGACTTGCTAAAAATCCCTTCTAAATCAAACAATTTAAATCACTGAGTAAGGTTTGTTTCTTATTCCCCTATAGAAAAGTCCGAGTGAATTGATCAATCGAATGCAATATATTATTGATTTGTCACAGTAGCCGGCAACCCATGACACCGTAGGAGCAAGACGTGTCCACACGGGGCTCCCAAGCTAATTGGTAATAACCAGTCAAGCGACCAGCGTAATGCCTTTAAAGCAGCGAGGGGGGAAAAGGACCGCTTCCACGGCGGTGAGCTCTACCGCTTGTGCGGCTAACCCAGCGGACGACGACTTGGATGAACCTGGACGGCATGCCGATGATGGGGACCCCAAAGACTTTGACCCCGTTCCCACTAGATCCACCAATTGGGGGATCTGATCCACCTTTTGCCAAATTGCCGGATCAGATCCCCCAATTGGTGGATCAGATCCTGCAATTGTGTTAGTGGGAACGCTAACCGTTATAAGGTGGATCAGGATCTGATCCACCTTTCTTGATCCACCTAAAGACCAGGACACAGATCCCCCAATTGGTTGATCAGATCCTGGTGGATCACGATCAAGTGGGAACGCAAAAGGTGGATCTGATCTGGCAATTTGACCTGTCAACATCCGGCTGGTGCACGAGTCGCGCGAAAAGTTTGCGGTCTGATGAACGAAGAAATACGTTTAGGCGTGTAGCTCATGTAAAAATTTCCCACGTGCACGACATGCACAATAAACAACTACTGAACTACGGGCTGTATACAAAATGTGTCACCACGCGTGCGCGATGCAAGCGTGCATGCATCCATTCAGCGTACATGTGTATTCCTTTCGTTCCGTACTGGAAAGTCGTCCGCTTCTAAACCTTTTTCATTCGTGTAATTTTACTTATTTTTCCATCCATAAATAATTCCGTGTTAGTGTATAGCCTGCAGCGTGTCATAGAACAACAACAACCGTAGCAAAGTTTGAAGAAAATACGTTTTACGATCCGATTCGAGCCAGTACTTATAATATTACGTTAACAAGTTTGTAGTTTGCACTGCTCCAAGACGAAGATGGCGACCACCAACAACAAGACGACCAGTGCTACCGGCAGTGCTGTTGAAACTTCGAACATCAAAACATCGAACAAGTATTTGACCCGTCCCAGCATGCAACGCTGCCACAGAGCGCGCGCTCAGCAAGCAAGCGCATGCGTAATACCGAATGTAGTGACCTTTTGGACTCGACACTTCCTTTCGAAAAGGTGGATCAAGCATAAGTGGGAACGCGACTTGCGGTTTCGTTGCGGTTAGACAACGGTCACACCAAAATGCCGGATCTTGATCCACCTTTCCCCAATTCGAGTGGGAACGCGGTCTTTGAAGCCTTCGTTCGTTCAACATTGGCCAAGATTATAGAGGGACAACAACAGCTTGAGCTCAAGCTTGCTGCGTCTATCGAGTTCAACAGTGACCGAATCGTCGACCTTGAGAAGGCCAAGTCGGTCCTCGATAAAGACCTTCATTTACTGAAGGTCGAGGTCTCCTTCATGAACACCGTACTGGCCAAGAAGTCTTCCGAAATCAACAAGAAAGGTTTTCCCGCCGCAACAACTTCAGAGTGGTAGGAGTGGACAGAACGCAGAGCGAGGGTTGCATTACTTTGGTCGGGAACATTTTAACATCGGAGTTCGATTGGGGCGAGGTACCGAGAATCGAACACGCGCACCGGGACGGTCAAGGCAAGAACAGTAAACCACCACATATTTTAGTCAAAATGCTGTCGTTCCAGGATAAAATCAAGGTGCTCAGAGAGCACCGACGGGCACTGGAGGGTTCGTCAGTTTACATCCTGGACGACCCCACAGCGCTGGATAGGCAAGAAAAAACAAGATGGAAGAAAGAGGTAAAAGGTTCTCTATGAACGGGGCATTAAACTGAGATTTTCAGCGGGAAGATGGAGAACCGACAAGGGTGTTCCCTATGAGTTTGATAGCTTGTCTTGACCTTGAAGTTGGTTTTATGGCACACGCCTGGCTAGATTTCATTTAATCAGTGTGGAGCCCCATTTGGGGACACTATTGCATACATCTTGCTCAGTTTTCATAGTCCATAAGTCTTGCCGGTGTCATTGGATGGCGTTTAGGAATCACTTTTGTGTTAAAACCTCTTGCGTACGGATGCCGCAAATAATGCAAAAAAACAACAGTGCCACCAGGCCGGATGACGCAATTGTCCGTCGTTGGTGCAGTTTCAATCCTTTGTTGGATTAAACAGTGCCACCAGGCCGGATGACGCAATTGTCCGCCGTTTGTGCAGTTTTAATCCATTGTTGGATTAAACAGTGCCAACAGGCCGGATGACACCATTGGCCGCTGTTTGTGCAGTTTCAATCCATTGTTGGATTATTGTGTATAGGGTACGCTTGACTGCACAAACACATTGTAGCGGTTCGCTAAGCTGCCATAACCGCTGCGGCACCCCGACGTCTCCCGTAAAATACCGCAATCAAGGGGTTAATTTAACTATTTTTTGGGTGGGGCATTTTTTGAGGGAGTCTTATTTTGGGGAATTCCAGGGGTCTAGCATTCTAAACACTCCGGGTCTTAATGTATGCTTTTATAACGCAACAAACTTTCAGTTCACTGTACGGTTCTATTATATTTCTCTTTTCTTTTTTTGGAATTTACATTTATTGATATGGTATGTGGTGAGAAGGTTGTCGTATACTTTTTTTTGTATAACTGGGCGTGATGAATAATGGTAGTGCTTTATCGATAGCTTCGATGAATTGCAGAGGTTTGGGGAATTATGCAAAACGTAAAAATGTTTTCCATTTTTTGAAAAACAAGAGGTTTTCTATTTGTTGTTCAAAAGATGTGCACTTTAACGAGAACATGGAAGACTATGTGACAAATGCATGGGGTCTTGAGTGTTATTTAGTTCCTTTACCAGTAATTCTCTAGGTGTCGCTATTTTGTTCAATAATAATTTTGAGTACAAGATTCACAATGTCAAGAAGGATGATAATGGTAGTGTGTTGATCCTCGATATTGAGATTGGCGATTTTCGATTAACGTTAATTAATTTGTATGGGCCAAATAATGATGAGCCGAAATTTTCTGATCAAGTTTTTGATCTCCTCTCCGATTTGAATAATTCTCATGCGATCCTATGTGGGGATTGGAATTTGATTTTAGATGTGAATTTAGATTGTGTTAACTATTTGCCCGTTAATAATCTCTTGTCTAGAAACGGAGCGCTTCAACTATGCAACGATTTCGAGTTAGTTGACGCGTGGAGAATCCATAATCCTGATCTCCGTAGATACACCTGGAGACAACATAATACTCTTAAACAGTCTAGATTAGATGTTTTCTTAATTCCGGCTTAATTTCGGTTGAACTTAATTCCAAGCTAATTAGGTGTCATATTAAGCCCGGCTATAGGTCTGATCATTCTTTAATTGACATCCAGCTTGATTTTACCCATATGGAACGAGGTAGTGGTTACTGGAAATTCAACAATTCTTTGCTCTTTGACCCCGCCTACTCAAGGTTGGTTAAAGATACGATTTTTGAAGTTGTGAAAGATTATGCAGCTTTTCCTTACCAACCTCAAAATCTCAATAGTGTTCACCCCAGAGACATTCGGTTTATAATCAATGACCAGCTTTTTTTTTTAAATGTTGAAAATGTTGCTGCTTGGAAAAAGAAAGAAGCATGTAAAGTTGCTGTCACATTGTTGCGTATGGCACCAGCGTATGGGTTGCGTATTAAAATTCATGAAATATTTTTCATACGCACAACAAGCCTTCGAAAATACAGAATTGTGCGTATACTTACCGTATAGTGAACCTATTAGTAGCGTATGAGTAGCTGCGGATACGCTGGCCATACGCCAATAATACGCTAGTTGTACGCTAAATACGTTACTCAATCGTCAGGCACACGCCAAGATGTCTATATACGTTGCAGATACGTCAGACATACGTTAGAAGTACGTTACCCATACACTATCAATGCGCTATCAATACGCTAGCTGTACGGTACACCTTCATGCCAACCTATGGCAACTTATGTCCAGCGTACTCGACCTATGCGTAACCTACCTCTAGCGTACCTCTAGCGTAATCAGCGTATGCCTAGCGTATGCCTAGCGTATGCTTAGCGTATGAACCATACGCAGGCATACGCACAACATTTTTAAGCATGCTTAAAAAATCAGTTCGGCCTCGGCGTATCCCAGCGTATGTCAGCGTATGCCACCGTGCTTGTAACGTATACAACCTATCCCAAACGTACCCCTACCGTATGTCAGCGTAGGCCTGCGTATGAGTGATAATTGAATACGCAACTCATACGCTGGTGCCATACGCAACAGTGTGACAGCAACATGAAGCCGAGCACGATCTCGAGAGTCAAATCTCCGTTTTGCATAACAAAGTGGCTGGGGAAGATCTCGATGCTGTCGAAGCCCTGAATAGTAAGCATGCTGATCTTATTAATTTGCGTCAGAACAAAATGGATGGTGTTTTAATTAGGTCAAAGACTCGCTGGGTGGAGCACGGAGAAAAACCTTTGAAATATTTTCTTAATCTAGAAAACGTAATTTTGTGAACAAGTCTATTAATCGCATTGTTAAAGATGATAATTGCATTTTGACTCGAAGTAACGATATTCTTTTAGAAGCAAGGGATTTTTATAAGAAGCTTTATTCCTTTCGTGAGATTGATGACGAGCTTAATTTCAAGTCTATTTTTGCTGATGCAGGTAAAAATGTACTATCTGAGGAAATGCGTACTCACATTGAAGGTCCGTTAACGTACGACGAAATTATGAAAGCTTTGAACAGTTGTAAAAATGGAAAGTCTCCTGGATCAGATGGTTTTAGTTATGAATTCTATACGTTTTTCCGAGATGAGTTATCGTGGTTTCTTTCAAGGTCATTGAATTATGCATATGATTATGGCCAACTTTCAGTGACTCAGAAAAATGGTATTATCACATTGCTGCCTGAAGGGGATAAACCTCGGCAGTTTTTAAAGAATTGGCGTCCTATTACTCTTCCTAACACTTCATACAAAATTGCCTCAGCCTGTATTGCGGAGAGGTTGAAATATTGTCTTCCGCATATTATCCATGATAATCAAAAAGGTTTTATGGCAGGGCGTTTTATCGGTGAAAACATTCGTAAGATGTACGATTTACTTAACTATATGGATGTTAATAATATCCCAGGTATTTTGATCTCGATTGATTTTAAAAAGGCTTTTGATTCGGTTTCTCACGATTCTATTTATAGGGTTTTAGATAACTTAAACATTGGACCAACAATCAAAAGATGGATTCAATTGTTCTATAACCAGGCCTCTTCCTCAGTTATGGTTAATGGATTTCTTTCAGAATCCTTTGTTATTGAGCGAGGCTGTAGGCAAGGCGATGGTCTGAGTCCGTATTTGTTTCTTTTATGTGCTGAAGTATCGCCCATGATGTTATGTAATGATCAGAATGTTCTAGGTATTAAGGTAGTCGATATGGAATTTCGAAAATCCAAATTTGCTGACGACACAGTGTTGTTTTTAAACGGTACTGAGAGGTCCATACTATTCTTAACCGATTTGCCAATTATGTCGGGGCTGCGGGTCAACGTCGATAAGACCATCGCAGTTTGGATGAAAGGGTTCCACTGAAAAACTGTGTAATGACATCAACGTTCGTTGGATTGCGCCTCGTGATTCCTTTAAAGTGTTAGGCATTCATTTTTCGACTGACTTGGAATCTATGATTTTGTTAAATTACAACAATGTTATTTTGTCACTAAGAAAACTTATTGTTCAGTGGTCTAAACGAAATCTTACGGTTTTGGGGGAGAGTGACTGTTGTGAAATCACCCTTATTGTCTAAACTTACCTATTTTATTTTAACCATCCCTGATCCACCTTGCAATATTGTGAATGATCTTAATGTTATGCTTTTTAATTTTATTTGGAAGGGTAATGATCGAGTTTCCAGTAATCAGATAATTCAAGATTATAATTTGGGGGGTTTACGTATGGTTAACGTTAGAGCCTATACGGACGCTCTTAAAATTACTTGGCTGCGTCGACTTATTGTTTCAGAAAGTTCCGGTTGGGCAAATCCTTGGTATTGGTCATTCACTTAATATAGAAGGTGGGTCAACTTATTGTTTTTCCCGTAATCAATTTTGGGTTGACGTATTTAATTCCTGGCAGAAATTTACTTTGATCCATAAACCATCTACTCGTAGTGACGTTTTAAAATCCTCGCTTTGCTATAATAACCAGATTAAGGTCGGTAATAAGTGTATTCATTATAAGCACTGGTCCTCGGCCGGAGTCTACTATGTGATCTATTGGACGAAAACAGTCGTTTTCTTTCCCTGGCTGACTTCAGGGCCAGGTTTAATGTCCGGACCAATTTCATCGAATATGGTGCTGTAGTCAGAGCAATTAAGGTTGCTTTTCATAATCTTTTGTTTGTTACTGACAACAATGTCCCTTTACCATTTATTCATTTCAACTTCCAGGTTCTTTTACGTGACAAAAAAGGTTCTCGCAGACTGTACGATATTTTTATTTCGCCTAAAAAAGTTTGTGGATAAATGGGAAAGGAAACTACAAATTATTAATGTTTTTTGGTAAATGGTCTCGAGTTTTTAGTGTTCCTTTTACTTGTACGGTTGATTCCAAGCTTAAAATAATGGTTTCAGTTTCGTTTAATTCACAGAATTTTGGGCACTAATTCGTTTCTATTTAGTCAAACAATCCACAAGGGAAACTGACTAGGTAAATTTGAATACATTTTTAAAGTGAACAAAGAAACTGGCAGGAGCGGGATTCGAACCTGCGACATCCGGGTTACCGTACCGGTTGCCCTATGTTGGCGGTCTCGTTTTTATTTAAAGTAAATAAGCTGGGTTCAAACGTCTGTACCTTTTGTAAGGAGGAAGAAGAATCCCTTATACACTTTTTTTGTAATTGCCGGTATGTTATTTCCTTCTGGAATTTAACTATAGATTGGATCAAAGAGAAGACTAATATTGACCTTATAGTAGACAATGAGCTACTTTTGTTTGGTATTACCGACACTGGATTTAAATGCCTCAATCTGATTCTTTTAATTTCTCGATTTTACATTTACAAAATGAAAATGAATGATAAACGTCCTTCAATTGTTGGTTTAAAAATGCACCTTAAAAGGTATTATATCTGTGAGAAATATATATCTGTCCTAAATGGAGTTTTACAGAAATTTAGTTTGAAATGGGACAGTTATAGTGTACTTTGTCAAGAATAACTTTGTATACATCACCTTTATTCTGATTATTGCAGATAATTATCTTCAGTTATATATTGTATATCAATGGAAGAGATATGATTGAAGAGCAATAAAACTTTATTCCCGGGATGGGAAAAGGGAGAAAAAGGTATACGGTACTTACCGCAGCCTAGCTCATCTTCAAATGATGGACATTCAAGAATGCCATTGCAGACAGAAGACTGGTCCAGACATACCTGGCTAGATGGGCATGCGTACTTGCCGGCCTCACAATCTAAGGGAAACGTTTATTAAGTGGGGAGTCAATATAGACCGTGCATATGACGTCACATCCAGAACATGCTTTTCTTAAACGCACGAGTATCGCTTTGTACTTTATCTTTGAATTTAAATATCACATTATATCAAATAATTGCAACGCCATTTCAGTTGACTTATTTTGTGACATATATTGCACTACAGTCTGCAACTAAACAGGAAAAGCAGAAAAAAAATGACATAATTTATCTTTGAATTTTAATATCACAATACAGGGTGTCCCCAAAAAAATGTCCAGGCCAAACCAGGCAACCTCAGAATCTAGATTTCGACAGATCCTGATGCGGGAACTTCTTACATGAAAAAATAGTGTGTATTTCATCAAAATTAGTCAAGCCAATCAGAAGTTATGTCATTTTTTGTGCAGCAAGGTCAGCCCACAACTAGGAGTGACTGACTGTGACTTTTTACATTTTTCATTCCATGAAGCTGTCCGTCTATGGTTATAGCAGCCCAGTCATAAAGGGAATCTCTCCGATCGTTTCTTGAGTCTGAAGTAAACTCCCTGGGTGGATGGTCTTTTGCTGCATAGGCTCTAGTGTTCTGTTTGTTGATGCACCCGTTCAGAGGAAACTTTGCCTCATCACCACCACAAATAAATCGTCGTCGCACTAGCAGTGAACCATCTCGAATACCGCATATAGAGTGATACGGTCAATAGTCTTAGCTCGGCCTTGGTGTCCGGCAGAAGACCGTGCTTGACATTCATGGAGTCAGTGTGGGTGTCGTTCGCTGTAACACGCGACGGTGTCGGAGTCAACACACACATGCTGGGTGTACTTTTGTGGCTGCAACTGTGGCCAGGGGTTTGTGTCCCTGCACCACTCCGACGACTTGAGGAACTTCATTGACTCTCGATAGAGCATCTGGCACAAAGTGTAGCTGTCCTGGTCGGTATACAACTTCAAAACAAAAATATTGGAGTCGGAGCACCCATTGGGCAAGTCTGCCAGTCTGTTTCGCTTTCCTGAACAGCCAGCAGAGGGCTTAGTGATCGGTGATAACACGGCAGTGCGTTCCCTCAAGGTATGGGCGCCATTGTTCTAAGGCCCACACGACCGCGAGACATTCCTTTTTTGTTGCACTGTAGTTCCGCTCTGCTGCTGAAAGGGTACGACTGGCATATGCATGGGCGTCAATCCGGGGGGGGGGGCAGGGGGACATGTCCTCCCCCCCCCACGTTTTGAAGGGTGGGGGACACAATATAAAATGTCCCCCTATGTTTTTCAACTCGTGTATTTCATATAGGGCCCTATATATGTACCGTAGCAGAAAAGTGTGAAAACTTAGCGGAAAGTGTGCAGACTGGGCGGAGCGTAGCGCTCAGCGATATACGGGGCTAGTGCGTGCTTTGTGGACAGCGCGCACCTACCTTCGCTCGTACATACCCAGCGCTAACATCCGATCCGATTCTTGGATACCCCGATGGGCATAACACCTTCGTGATCCACACGGATGTCAGCAATGTCGGACCATGGAGGTACCTCCATGGTCGGACTAGGGGCTGTTCTAATACAGAAACAAGACAATGGCCCATGCACCATCGGATATGCCCATGGGCGTCAATCCAATTTCAACTGTGGGGGGGGGGGGGGGGGGGGGCATCACTGAAGTCAAGAATTATTATGCACTGTGAAGCGCACACGGCGGGCGTCTTGGCGCGAAGACCCTAATGGTGGGGTCTCAACAGGGACTTGCCCGTGGGCGTCGCGGGGGGTGGGGACAAGGGGAATTCCCCCCGGAAATTAAAAAAGTAGGGAAAAGTTAAGAAGACAAGGTGCGAAGTCAATGTCGTACTCAATTGAATGTAGGCCTGTTTTTAAAACACTCGAAACCTGCAGAAAGGGGCCTGAAATGCGGCTTTATACAATAGGCCTTGCTATCGCGGTCTTGAACAATAAAGTGATGTCCAGTACCCCCCACCCTCCCCTTTCGATTTTTTCAACGGCCGGTTATTTCTCCATTTGCTGCTTTCTGGTGAGTGCTTAGTTTGCTCACATCTAGAAAAAATCCTGGCGATGTCCATGGGCTTGTCTTAGGGTCCCAGATGGGGGCCAGGGGCAAAGCCCCCTCGGGGGAGGGGGGGGGGAGCAGATGGAAGATCCCCAGGAAGCGGAGTTTTAGGCATTTTTAAGGTGTCAGGGGCGCGCTCATGATGGCATATAGTGGATCATTACAGTACAAGCTTTCCAAATTCAAACTGTTGATATTAAATGTCTATAATAATTATGCTTCACATAATTACTTGTTTTTGTGATGGTGTCCCGGGTAACCTGTACTTACGCAGCTACTATCGCACTGCTTGGCCTAGGAAGCAACGCTAGCTTTTCATGAGGCCCAGCTAGCTGCTCGGTGATGGACTTTCGCGATCGGTGATGGCCTTTCGCGATCGGTGATGGACTTTCGCGATCGGTGATGGCCTTTTGCACGTGATCGTTGATGTGGTGTGATCAGTGATGCGTATTCACAATCGGTGATGGACGGGACTTTCGCGAGTGCATATCAATTTGTTTGGGGCCAAAACCGCTCCTATTAAAGGGACACATTGCTTTGGATTTTGCGATTTGGGCTATAAAACTGAAATGGATATGGTTGGGAAGCTTTTTTTTAAGTAGAATATAAAGATTCACATAACTATCCCTTCAAATTGCGTGGTTTTTGTTTAATTTTGTGACAAATAACGGTCCGCCATTTTGTAGAACTAAATTTTTGACTCCACAAAATGGCGGACAGTGTTCACCAGACGTATTTCCAGTCGCAGCTGGTTGAAGTACGTTCTGTTTATCCATGTTGATGTACTGTGGCCCGGCGCGCAGCACTGGCGATATGTGTCGCGAGATAGAGAATGGTACCTGGCGATCATCTGATAGGTTTACAAGGCCACTGGCTGCGGCGTCAGCCTAAAGACTCTTGCAGCGTATTTTGCGCATTATTTAGACGGTGGTATTTACTACTGGAAATAAGTCTATGTTTCGCTGGTCAGATTTTTGTTTTGTAATCACTACTCACTAATTACAACACATTATACGTATTTTTGTTGCATGAACAACTCTTATAAAAGATAAGGAACATTTCCAAACAGCAAAATTTAAAGGCATTTGAAGGCAATGTGTCCCTTTAATTATTATAGGGCTTACTCGATTTTGCGCGTGTTACGATTGTAAACAAAATGTAATACAGATGCGCGTACGCGCACACAGACTGTGCGTGTGGAAAGGATAAGAACATGTACAGTACGTAGTAGAAAAACGTAACCCAGTGCAGTCTGCGGCCGGCGTGACTCAACTATATAGCATATTGGTGATATTTGTCCGGATTTTTCCCGATTTCAGGATTTCAGAATTTTTAAAGAATCTTATTTGCAATCTGGAATTCCTGAGGCAATGTCCTAAGCCGTGTTTTTTTTTACCGTAAAGCGGATATATACCAATACAAATTGATATTTTAAGGGGGTGCCTTTAGGCAAACACAAACTACATGTAGGCCTATATGTTGATCTGGGGTCCTCATGGATTTTTCGTGGTTTTTTCGTAGATTTCGTGGATATTTCATTTTTGGCCAATCTCACTCCTGATAGCAGCACGCATAAACAACAACTTGAATGCTCGCGTAAGCGGGATTATGATTGGTGATCCGGGCCTTCTGAAAACCGCGATTTTACACAAAAAATGCTGATAAATTGTGCTAAAACTACGATTTTTAACCTTAAAAGTACGGGCCTTCTTTTCACTAAAAATTCAATATTTTATATCAGTTTGATGTAGAATTGTTTTCTTTCTTATATTCTTGTAAGAAATCAGAGTGTTGTTTCTCTTTTCAACGGTGTACGTAAATGTACGAGACGCGGTTTTTGATGGAAGTTCCTACAGCGGAAAAATCAGTGACTGCGTAAAGCCGTGAACGCTTGAAAAGGAGCGCTTACAAACTGATATGTTGATCAGCTTCTGGCTATATAATTTATATCATTTCCCTCATCATTCTGGCCATCGACTGATTTGTGAGACAACATACGCAATCCAACAACACTAAAACAATTCTGTTTAGTCGGTTTTTTGAATTTTTCATTTTTATCCCAACAAAAAAAATCTAGCGAGAAGAAATCCGAATTGCATATTTGCATTGCCTTGTGGAAAATTCGATTGTCCAGAAATCTTAAACGAAAAAGTGACACATGGACTACGGTGTCGAAACTTCGAATTTTCTGATACCTTAGCAACCACTTTACATGGGAAAAATATCCACATAGAATTTTTTCCCGACACGAATTTCTGGCCATAGAATTTTCAGGGCTTGATTAATACAAAATATTGATTTAAAGTAAATATTTGCTTTAAATTACGCCCGTAAAAACAGTTTAACTTGGCATCTAACAAGATCGCAAAAGTTCATCACTGATTCGATGATCACATTGCCTCTTTGGCGTTCCATAAAATGTACCGGGTGGACACATTTACCGTTGGGCAGGGGGACAGATTTATCTGGATAATTCTGCCCCTCGGACACATTGCCGGATCGCGACCTGATAAATATCGGGGGGGGGGGGGGGGGGGGTCAGCCTAACGCAACTCAACCAAGGAAGCGTTCAAACTGTTTCAGTGTGGTCGGAACTAGGTAGTCCACAATTGAGGTGATTTTGTCTAGATCAGGTTTTAGGCCACTCTCGCTCACGACATGGCCTAAGTACTTTATCTCTTAACAAGCGAAGTTACATTTGTCAAAGTTCACCGCGACACCAGCGTCGCGGAGTTTCAGCAAGATCTCGCAGAGGTCATCAAGGTGTTGTTCGACACTGGCTGAAAAACAGACAATTTCATCGAGGTAGACATAACAAGTATGGCCTATCAGGTCACCAAGGACCCTGGACATGAGTCGTTGAAAACTCGCCGGGCCGTTAACCACCCCGAATGGGAGAACGGACAATTGGAAGAGTCCGTCTTCACAGATGAAGGCCGTTTTTCTTTGTCTTCAGGTGCCATTTCCATTTGCCAGTACCCGCATCTAAGGTCAAGGTAACTGAATATTCTGGCCCCAAGGAGTGAGTCCAGAATAGCGTCAATGGTCAACATGGGATATGCATCTACTTTGATGACAGAGTTCAACTTGCGGTAGTCCACACACATGCAGTAGGTCTACTTGCCGTTCTTCTTCGGAACTATGACTACTGGCGCTGCCCAAGGAGACGTGGAGGGCTCGATCTTTCCCACATCCAGTAGCCTTGTGAATTCATTCCTCATAGCTTGTTTACGATCAGCAGAGAGACGATACGGGTGCGATTTCTGGGGAGTGGCGCCGTCAACAACAGTGTGATGTTGCACAATGTTAGTATGTCCGAGTTTAGCTGTCAGTACTGAAGTGAAGTACTAAGCGGGCCTTCTGGATGAAATCCATTCCTAGTACTATGGGGCACCAATCTGTGCAGTCACTCTACCCAGGGTAGGGATTTCGGTGCCATTTATCGCAACAAGATGTTCGTCAGCAGACGAGGTGGAGATTGAAAGCCGTAGGTCTGTGTACAGCTCTTTGGCGATGAGTGACGAACTTGACCCAGTGTCCAATAACGCAGTGACGTGGGTTTGCCCGTTAAGTACTGCCTCAACGTTTGGCCCAGTACAACTGCTCTCTGCGGTTCGTGGGGTGGTGCAAGGTGGGAACTGCACAAAGTTCACTCGAGGTGTCGTGTCATGTGGTTTCGGTAACACAGGCTTTGGTGGTTGTGGACTGCTCGTGGGACCTGACAGCTTCTGGCTGGCCGTACCAGGAGGAGCACTTGATTGCTGGAGCGGGCGATCGAATGCTTTGTGTCCGATCGCCTTACATTTGTAGCACACGGTCGTGAACTGTCCAGACCTGCTCTGGTTCGTGGGCGGCTTTGGGGGACCGCCACGAGCATTGTCCCTTGGTGGAACTTGAGAGTTTGTAGTCTTTGTTGGTGGCGAGGGGTAGTCATAGTTCATCTGGTGTCTCCACATCCAGTTGAGTTGAAGTTTGCACGACGGTGGAGCAAATACTTGTCTGCTCTCCTGGCCACCGCGACAGTACCACTGAAGTCAGTTTCAGTTCCCGTGGATTCAGACGAAGGGCATCGTCATGTATCGTCATGTATCGCTGACAGGAACTGATCGATTATTATCAAGTTCAAGCAGCGTTTTATCTCGGGGGTCTCGGTTTCCTGTTCCAGTTCTAGCCATTTGTGAAAGTTCAGCTGCAGTCGGTTTGCGAATTCCTCAAAGGTCTCATCATCCTTTTTGGAATCTGCATTGAACTTGAGACGGTATGCCTCTGGTGTCAAGCAGAAACGGTATGCCTCTGGTATCAAGCAGTAACGGCGTTTAATCACCTCCACAATTTTGTCAAAGTCTTGTTTATCAGTCTCACTGAGTGAGTGAAAAGCCTTCTGGGCTTTTCCTGTTATAGGTACGGATCCAACAGTGCAAGCCACTCTGCTTTTGGCTTTTTCGCTGCAGTGGCCAGCCTCTGGAATGTGGCGATATAGCAAGTGAAGTGATGTCATCATCTGCGCTCGGTTTGTGGAAATCCGGCAATCTGGGACCGACTTGGATCACTGAAGGCTTAGGATTAGCCCCTTTCACGGCATCCACCAACGACTTACAGAGTTTGTCTGTTTCTTGTCGGCGGTTGACCTCAAGTTCCTGTATGACTCGAACAAGGTCAGCTGCACCGAATCCTCCGTGTTCAGTGCTAGGGATATCTGTCAGTTGTGGCAAATCACACAAAGCTTTAACACGTTCCTGTTTGGTTTTGACCATATTGACGTCAATGTGATTCAGTTCATAGAGCTTTCCGATGTACTCTGCCGTAAAGCGACTGAGATATGCAGATCGATCAGTCATTTTGTCTCTGTCCCGCTATCCAGGTGAAATGGGGAAAAATCTGCGCCGATAAACTCGATATGAATACGATTCAACACGGCGTTGAGTGGACGGTAGCCAGGGGGACATACCAGTTCGATCCGGCATAGAAGCTCCACGGTCAAATTTGTCCAACGGTAATTTGTATTAGAACAATAGTTCACAGGTGATAGTCTGATTATGGAATGCCGGAGTTGACCCCACGAAGAGTTAAATCTCTATAATTTCGTAAAACGAATCACCGAAAGTCAACAGTACTCACAGTCATCGCCGATCATGCCAATAAATTAATCACGATGTGCAAATTGAATCCACTTAAATCCTATCTTCCATGAGCCATCCTGCCGACTACGCCAATATAACACAATGAAGTATTACAAAAGTTCGAACAACTAACAGGAGTCGAGGATAAACTGGATGTTTATGATGAAAATCACTGGTTGATTTATTAATCTTAAAACGCCATCACATAACAATCAGTAGCCATGCATCTTGATTTTTATCCTATAATAGGGCGTTTACCAAACGGAGCTAGAGGCTAGGCTTGGGCTACGTTTTTGCGGCTGCCATTTTGAAGCCTCATACCAAACGGCGGGCGTGGGCTTGGCGATGAAGCCCGAGGCTCCGTTTTGGGCTAAAATCCGAAGCCTTATCTAGCCTACCGAAGTGGTGGCTGCACACAGAATTGATGACGTCAGTGTGTAAAAACTTTCAGCGAATCGCCATCTTAAAAAACAAAACAGCGGTGTGGTAGAATAGTGCTACATGTATGGCACGGCCGTTGTCACTGTGGATCCCTTGGATGTGATTTCCTATTCAAAATGGACATGAGGATTAAGAGGATGTGATTTTAACAATAAGGGTCCAAAATCAAATCCTACTCTATTTAATATCACATCTTAAATCTGTGAACTAAACACAACACAAAAAGTAAGCCCCCCACCTAAATGACCCCTCACAGTTTCTTAAGTAAGAACTTTTCAAAGATCACATCTAGTGAAAAATATTTCTGTGGGTGTTAGGCAACTGTTGTGTGAAAATTGAAGGCATCATTTTATTCATGGTTGACTGAGCTCAAATTGAAGACAAAATTACCCAATTTCAAAATTCACAAAACTGTGTGTGCATGCCTGTATGATGGCAGAAAACAGCATGCTGAGTGTTGTGTGCAACCTGTGACATCCTTCGGTGGCGGAAGCATCATGGTCTGGGCTGGGATAAGTCTTGTCAACAAAACACCACTTGTTCAGATCAATGCGCAACGATATGTTGACAATATCCTGCGTCCATATGTTGCACCGTATGCCGCAGCCCATGGTGATGGATTCGTCTTCATGGACGATAACGCCCGTCCTCACAGAGGGAGAGAGGTGAACGCCTTCTTGGCTCATGAGGGGATCCAGAAAATGGTTTGGCCGGCAAATTCACCAGACCTCAATCCCATCGAGCATCTTTGGGACCTGCTGAAACGATGTGTATGCCTGTATCCAAGCAGAAAGCACTCTGGAGGACTTGTCGCGATTACTGCAAGAAGAATAGATGGCTAATCCCTCGGCAGCGGGTGACCAGACTCATCAACACCATGAGAAGATGATGTCTGAAGGTCATTGCCAAGTAGTGGTGGACACACACGTTATTGAACAATAATGTTAATCTGCTTCTCAGTCATCTGCAGTAATAAAGTCATTTTTGTGAATTTTGAAAATGGGTCATTTTGTCTTCAATTTGTGCTCAGTCAACCATGAATAAGAGGATGCCTTCAATTTTCACACAACAGTTGCCTAACACCCACAGAAATATTTTTCACTAGATGTGATCTTTGAAAGTTCTTACTTAAGTAACTGAGGGGTCATTTAGGGGGGGGGGGCTTACTTTTTGTGTTGTGTTTATTATCCCACCCTGACAAAGAGTACATTGTGATTCTGGACTCTGGATGTGATTTTGGACACTCATTGTTAAAATCACATTCTCTTAATCCTCCTGTCCATTCTGAATAAGAAATCACATCCAAGGGGTTCATAGTGTGTGCGGTATCTCGCTTCTATTTTCAATTTTGTGCCAACATGAAGGATTCTGACGGAGATGGAACAATTTTCAGTGAAAGTAATTGTCCCTGTTAATTTTGGGACACAACTCGGTTGTTTTTGTTCTTGTTGGACAAGTTTATTGCATTTCGGATAGGGGAATCCTACACCAACTCACTGTTGCGTCACCTAGAGTTCCTACATTTTAGATTGATTAATACAAAAACAGTAGTGAGACAGCTAGAGGTATAGAGCTTGAGTCGGAGGTTGAGATTTGTAACTTGTACATGTACATGCACTTGTACATGTAAGCATACTTACCGTACACGTACGGAAAAGACGATTTGTTCAGTTGAGATTTTGAACGTAGGACGCATAAAAGCTATACATGGTAAGTTGCATCTTGAAAAGTATCTGCTCCACGTTTTGCCGAAATCCAATATACCTATCCGAGATGACTGACACAAGAGGCAGATGTAGGATAGTGTGTTCAGCGACATCTGAATTCTGAAGGGTGGAGTTAGTTTTCTAAAGAGATAGCCTTCTGTTTGAACAGATCTAATTTGAGTCTAATGTGGAGGCAGAGTTGTTGCGAAGCTGCGCGCAGATGAGGGTGAGTCCTCCGTGTAGGTCGAAGTGCGCCAACATGCGCCGGGGGTTGGTTATGCCAACTTTCCACCTCCGTGTTGCTGGTCGCGTGACTTTCGACCTTACACTTGCAGGTAAATCTTCTCCTTTTCCTCCCGTTATTTAAATCAAGTATACCGGTGTACATAAACCGGAGGTTTTTAAGAGCTTTCTCAATGTCATGATTTAGAAATGAACCTTCTATTGAAGTGTTATTATATCGGAGTAAATTCGGTGAATTTGCAACTTTTCAAAATGGCGCCGTCCACAGCAACCATACAGTCCTGTCAGTACCCGTACATTTCCATGAGCTCGTACAGTTTCTGTCATTGCATCTGCTATACGTTGAAACTATTTTTGATGTGAAGGTTCACCAAAACTTAGTGTTTTATATGGTTTAAATTGAGGACTATGAATAACTGAGCGTATGCTGATATTTCAGACAAAGAATAAAATCTTTCTACGGTCATCTGTAGGCTCAGTTTATTGTAATTAAATAGCTCCCCCATGATTTAGTAGAGCCTGTAATTTTAGATAAATCAGGTTTTGCTCAGAGAAAGATGGAAAGTTTGGTTTTACAAATCTGACTTCTGGTGAATTGGATTTGGTAAATAACTAACAATGTAGTGTATGGCTTTTATAAGAGTATGCTGCTCTTGTTGAAATGTGATGTTATTTGGCCAGCTGAGATTAGACTTTAACCCAGTCCTCTGACTCTCTGTGAGTGGTTTAATAATAGGTTTTTCTTTGCACATGACATGTTGGCCTAGAAATCAGCATTTAATTTATCATCGAACTCCAGACAAGTGAAAGATTTGCTATTAGACTTATATGAAAATGCACTCACTCAATGAGATTGTGTTCTATTTACACATTGTAATTTTAACAGTCCTATATGTTGTATTGTACTTATTGTACTTTCCTTTGTTTTCCTTAATTATTGTCATTTGATTTGATGATGCCAACTTTCCACCTCCGTGTTGCTGGTCGCGTGACTTTCGACCTTACACTTGCAGCCACAATAAACCAGTCAATCCGAACCCGCCGTGTCCATAGCCCATGTTATTTAAGGGTTGTGGATGCTCAGGTAGAGCCCCGCCACACTAAGTTCTAACTTCTGTCTAAAATGAGAGTTTACTTTCCCTCTTTTAAATATACTTTAGGAACGGGGGAATTACCACGAGAATTTATGGGACTTTGAAGTGGATACGGCCCACACTTCAGAATTTGGGCGACGGACAGGGCTAGGCCCTATACATCACAGGTACGTAATTATGTTGTGTCACGTTATCACATAATTTGTAGGTAACATAATTTTACGTGAAAAAAAACTTCACAGGCTTTCAGTTGAAGCATAAACCCACTACTTACATACTGTGACGCGACAGAGGGCGCGCTTCATGCGAGACCAACTACTTTTGCATGGCATGCATAGCTCAGCGTATAGACCATTGATCTCCATTATATAGACTGGATAGGACACTGCGTCATGTTTGTGCACGAATGCGCGGCCGCGCAATGGCGGCGCAAGAGGGTGGTTAAACGCGCACTGTGTGTTCGCTTTATGTACTGTCTGGAAAACTGGATTATCGAAAAAATTCTTAGCCTGATAACGTTATTGGGGAGTTTAAGCGCTCCCCCAAAAAATCAGTAAGAACAGTGAATTGTTGTTTCATTTTTATCACACCTGTAAGTGTAAGTCATTAGAGCAGTTGTATAATACAAATTTAATAATCGTATTGAATATTATTCTGAAATGACGTCGTATTCTTAATTCTGAGCACCCAATGTTACATGTATTATTTTATAAACTGAACACTCACAAAGAGAGAATGTATCGAGGTTCATTCAAATGTAACACAAAATGTCTAACTCGGTCTTACTTGATTGCTGCTGTTAAAACGCCCCCCCCCCCCCCACATACACACACATGTTTGTAAACACCTTCAAATCGTGGACCTCCTATTTTCCCCATTTTGTTTGTACTGACTATTTTGGAAGGCCTCCCATATGTAGTTTATACCAGCTACCGTAGTTACCAGGCATTTCCTATCAAGAATGCCAATAAGTATGTTATAAGCGACCGCCCCTCGTAAAAATTTCTCTATTTTTAAATGTGTAAGAAGTTTCGTTTCTGTGCATTAGCCTTTTCTTTAGTTGTAACGTTATACATGTACATTGATATCAACGTTATAGACGCGCCGTTAAATAATAATCATCAGCTTACTTGTGAAAGGATATTCCCTTTTCCCGACTCAAGTTTCCATCCTTCTCTGGGCAGTTCACTCCCGCGCACACATTAAAGATTGTTCTTGTCTATTTTGACCAATTCCGTTGCAAAATCTATTTTTTCCCACGAAAATGAAGAATTAAAGAGAAAAAAGTTTTCCACTTTTTCAAAAACTCCGTTTGAAAGCACACACAACGCTGTCGCGTCACGTTCGTTCTTTACCCTAGTTTAAAACGCGCACTCATGACGGCGTTTAGACGCGGTGTCCTATCCAGTCTATATAATGGAGATCAATGGTATAGACTAATCCGAGGAGCAAAATTAGAAGCCATCTTTGGGTACCCAATCGAACGTTACCATACACGCGCGCTCGTCATACGGGCGCACTCATTGCGCCTTTGACCAATAGGATTGCCAAACTAAACACGCGCCTCAAAAGTAAGAACGCGTATGACGCGTGCGCGAGCGCAGTACCGCCCGATTGGGGACCCAAAGATGGCTTCTAATTTTGCTCGTTCGATTAGTCTATAGGGCAGTGTCATACAGCAGGCATAGTGCGTAGACCCCGCATAGCGCGACGTGATTGGACACGTGCAGCACACTTAGCGCAAGCGCACGTTTAGTGCACAGCGAATGTAGGCCGCGAGGCTATATAAGGAGCGCGTAGGCGATAGCCAGTGGGTCTTTCGTTCGACGAGCCACAAGCTGCCAAAGTTACCTCCAAGAGCATGATTAGAGCGAGAAGAGCAGTGCGGCGTAGAGTTGGGTGTGTTAAGGGGTTACGTTGGTAGTGCGTGAAGGTTCCTGTGTTAGGAGCCTACGGTCGAGATAAGGGTGCGTTGCCATAACTCTCGCAAACTGTTGCGAGGGGCAACATCCCTGCCACGTGGCCCTGAAACTGTCCCTAGGCTCGTGTAAATGCGCTTGTGGTACACTGCTACCTGTGGCGCGATGCATAGTCCTCCTGCAAGACTGAACATAACGCCCTCTGTTGACAGCTACGAATAAGGAGAGTTTGAGTAAATACAACCAGTACACGTTGAGTCTCCTTAAAAGTCAAATGGTGTCTACCAGTCTGTTTGTTATTGGTTGTCAAGTGTGAGGTCATCATTACATCCAGTGGCGGATCTACGGGGTGGGGGGGGGGGGGTTACCCCCCCCCCCCCTCCTTGGGCTGCCCAGTGAAATCGTGATGTGCTTAGACAAAAAAATAAAATAACCAGTGTCGGGTGTCAAAAATTCGGCACGCTGGGGTGTGTAGGCCAATCACCTCAGGTAACCCCCCCCCCCCCTTAGTTAAGATCTACATCCGCCCCTGACATCATCATTTAAAGACCCGGCAGGTGGCGTGACCCGGCCCAGTTTCTACATGTCCAATACTACCAGTCAAGTAGCACAGCACTTCCCCCGGATATCTACGACGGGTCCGCTTCAGCTCTGCTAGGGCCAGTTGCTACGGCAGCGGTTGTACCGTTCAAGAAAATGAAACTCTCAATTGAACTAACGACAGCACTGCCACACACGACGTTCACTCTATCCTCGACGTCTGGATCGCAACGGTAGTTCGTGCAGCGCGCATGAGGGCGCACTCCGCCCTCTGCATAATCACAATAGAATTTAGGTTTGCCACTCAGGCATTTCACTGACGGCTCATCATCCCGTCACACTTGTAGCTCCATACCTCGAGTGGCTTTTAGCCTTGTTTGGGGCGAACTTGCAGGAAATAAGGGTTTGGCCTATTCAAGATTTATTGAAGAGTACACAACCAAAACGGCTTTTCTCACTTCTAATTCCACTCTATAGACAATAGAGGTATCATCCGTCACTTTCGTGGCCTCAAACACATACAATGTATACACAGTATGTCACATGACATTTCTGCAAGAGCAACACGTACTTTTGTATACAACCCGTTTCCAAAACGGCGCCCTCAATCGACACCCATGCGTTAGTCTATTCTGATCAAATTTAGCGTTCATTCATAAACTGTCCGCAACATCATAATCTGTTGGAAATTGCTCCAAAATACCATAACTGCTCGTAAAAGGTTAATTCACTCAACCTGCAACACATTGTCAAAAATTGACAGAATGGTTTGTCTTGTCTTTTCCTTAGAAACTTACGTTTTGACTTGGGTTCGACGAGTTCTATAGTAAATCTATAGTTGTTTTGTTTTCAATCTGTATTTCTATTATTTAATTACATTATGCCATACGAAGCTTTCGTTCTCTTTACAGCTTACCACCATGTCAAACCGTTGCGCATCAGCGATGTGGGGATTAGCGTCAGAAAGGAAACTTCAATCATTGTAAAATGAAAGACGGCAATAAATTGATTGATAGATACATTACACATGAACATTTCCATTTCCACTCACCACATTCAAACTCGTCCCCGTGCTCGGGGCAGTCTAGCGACCCATCGCAGACAGCTGATTGGCCAATACACGCCGACCCTGATGGACACAAGAACTCACCTTCGTTGCACACTGTCAAAACGTTCACAAAGAGTAATCAATATTTTATTGCAGCATGCTACATAGAAGAATATCCCGTGAGGAATCTCAATTCCCAGAGCAGCGGTACAGTTGTGTCAGTTTCTCGCTCCTCTGGTATAAGATAAGGCATTGTATACATCGTACATGTATTTATCCGGCAGTTTTACACCGAAAAAACGTTCTGAACCGATGTTTTCCTGTAAGTCTTTTCTGTTTAATAATCATGACGGGTTATTGGACTTCCAAAACCACGAATTAAAAATGTTGAAAGTCAGTTTAAATAAACCCTTGTTCAAAAAACCTTTCGCTAAGCCTTGCTTGACATTGCTCGACTGGAGGAGCAAAACGAGCAAAACGTCCCAATTCGCTAAAATGAATTCGTTATAATCAGAGAAAACTCTCGGCAAAATATCGTTCCAGAATAAAATGCTCACAAATGATGTGAATTATGGTACACTTAAGTTGTACAATGTATACAAATATGATACGATGACATTTCTGCGAGAACACTTATGCGTTAGTCTATTCTGATCAAAATAGCGGTCATACATGAACTGTCCGCAACATACCATAACCTGTTGAAAATTGCTCAGAAATACGACATATAACTGCTCGTATCAGACTAATTCACTCAGTCAAACGCTTTGACAATTATACTGCAACACATTGTCAAGTGACTAACAAAAATGATTTTGACTTTGGTTCGACGAGTTCTATCAGTAAAGATCAAAATTCCACCACAGAACAAAATTAAGTTTGAACTTGTTTCCATGGTTACTATTTGAACTGCGTCATGTTGATGACGAATGTAAATTAATTTTGTGAATGCCATTAAAGTTTATTTTTCGGGGGTTCTGCCGAGAACGCGTGATTGAACCTGTGGCATGCCAAGCAACAAATTGCCATGCTCAAAGGAAATTGTCAATTACTTTTCATTACGTTGTTTTTAAAGGCATTTTACGAAAGACATTCAAACCGTCTTGTTAATATAATGCAGAAGATGGGTGCATGTGTCTGGGTTTGTTTTTGCATTCAATTGGGGACCTTCAACAAGTGGACAATTGGGTCCCGGTTGAGAAAGGTCCCGGTTCGAAAATCGTGTACAAAACCAATGAGGGTCCTTGCCAAAAAAGTATGAACAATAAATAGGAGGACAATAATATTATGATGTCCAAGATTGAAGGTGTTTACACACTCTTGTGTGTGAATAGTGTGCTTTAACCTTGCATACTCTATGTGGACCTGTGAACAAAAGAGGTCCACACGAAGCAGGAGATTAAACCTTACATGGACTTGCCCACGTCCACATCAAGTCCCCCCCCCCCCCCCTCTCTGAAAAACAAGTTTATGGGCATTTTTGGGTTAGGTTTATCTGTCGCAAGATGAAGGGGAATACTTAAGGGGATCACGATCAAAATTTCGGGGTAAAAGAGCGTTCACGGTAAAAGCAGTTTTTGTCTCTATTTTTCGAAACTACATAAAAACAAAGGGAAGTCCACACTAGGTATGGAACGTATTGAATTTATTTTGTCGAATACTACAAATAAAGTGAGGGACGTTTCTTGGGCTTTGGCATGAATCTCAGACACTAAAAGGACTCCGATCAAATCATAGCGCGAACGACTGACTCCTTATAAATTATATTGTTTTTATAATACAGTATAATAACATCTTCAGGTAATATTTACTTACCAATATTTCTGAACTGCGTCAATGTAATCTCCGTCTCCGCAATAGCAGAATCACCGTCAACCTTCATCCACAGAGCGGGACCGCTGGATGACACATATGGTGGAAACACGGACCCCAGAGGAATGATTCTCAGGAGTGATGAACTGTTCCCTCCAGATACTGCATCCTGGTAGGATCCATCATATATGTAGATCCGTGCATACTCAGCTTTGGATGTGATTGCCACACGAATCCGCGTAGAAGGTTCAGCTGTCACTACCCATACACAATTCCGCTTCAGTCTTACGGGCAACTGGCTGGCGGAAGAATTCAATGCTCGAGTCGAATCCCCGCAGCGACCTGCATCGTATTTATTGAATTGGAAAGAAAAGTATTGATTTATTAGCACGCCCGTGAAGACATTGACACATGGGCGTAAATCACGCGGGGATCGGGGTATATATCCCCCCCCCCCCCCCCCCCCCCCCCACTGGATCATCCCCCAAGATTTGTGTGGTGAGAAACAAAACAATTGTTGAGGTTATCTTCTAACTTTAAAAATGTATAAAAACCGGAAAACAAACAGTACAAACACTTTAAATATACCGTTGTGTTGTCAGGCATAAGGACATATTGTGAATATTTGCATTAAGATGTACACAGCCTACATTGAATAACCAAACCTTTGTATTATGAACAGCGCCCCCAGTGTCATATTGTCTCCAGTTCGCCCCCCCGCACTTTTCAAATTTCTTTGGTTGGCCGGAATGCGAACTTTTTTCCCAAACGATATCCGGAAGGATGGATTTAATTGAGCGCCTTCTGGAATGCTTTTAATATACGTACGCATATATTTTAGGTATATAATGCAATGAATTCTCGTCGTCAGCCAAGCATTCCGATTGCTCAGTCGATACGGTGCAAGGCGTAAAGATTGGAGATTGTTGGTTCGAAACCTCGAAGTTACGGTTTTTAAAGTCCGATTTCATTGTTTTCTTCTAATTTGCAGCCTTGGAATTATTTTTGAAGGGAAATAAAGTCCGAAATTTCATTAGGCTCGAAATCATTTTTATTTTTTTTTATTCGTGGCTCAGGAGGATTCTTTTTAAGGGAAGTAAAGTCCGAAATCTCATAGCGTTCACCCCATTCGGATGTCGTTTCGGAAAAATATTTCGCTGCCGGGATTTGGGTCACTTGCCAACCCCTATCCTCCCCACTCGCCAACACGAATTTACGCGACTGACTTGACATCTCGGGTAAAAACAAAACAAAACAAAAAAACACTTCGTACGTATTTTTAAGTCAAACAAATCTATGAATAAATGTATTTATTGAAGTAAATTTCAAAATTATGAGCTGTCTTAGTGGAAATAATGTTTGATAGGGTTGGGGGTGTCTTGTGCAGATTTTGTAGACCAAATTGTAAAATTTGCTTTGAAAAGTGCTCCCGATTCTTTTGACTCTGCAAACTATATTTGAAAGGGTGTGGAACCCGTTTGGAAGTTGTGGCGAATTGGGCGCGGGGGAGGCACGGTGCTGTTTGCACACAGTAGATGCATACATTTCCTATCGTTTTTCAAAAATACTGGGCGGGGATTTCCCCGGATCGTCGCCCATGCCTAGGCCAATGCCTTAGAATCAAATGTGCATTGAGGGAAGAAAACACCGAAGTCTAAATTGCGAATGTTGGTGGCTCTAACTCGAATGATATTGGAGAGATAACTTCAGTCGCTTAGATTTAGGCCGGTTCGTAGTCGCGTCTCAAGGGGTACGTCATTCTGACGTAATTAACAGAATGGAAATGACGCAAGGGGGTTTTGCATTTTTTTTGTCCCGGCAAAAGGACGTAAGTGTGTAATACCAATGTAACAAAACATGATTCAAGTGCGTTGACCTCGCCACTTCAGTGGGATGTAAGCGCTCTTGGAGCAAAGTTTGTTCCCGGCAAAAGGTCGTACTAAGCATTTCGCATGCCGCTTAAAGCCCGGTTCATACTTCATGCGAATGCGAATGCGAAGCAAATTTCATGACGTCAACAATTGAAGTTTCATTGTGACGTTCTCCGTTACCTTAACAAATTTGCTTCGCATACGCGTTCGCATAAAGTTTAAGGCAGAAGGACTTAATTCCCGGCAAAAGGTCGATAGCATAAATATGTAAATAACTATAAAATTAAGTAATATTTTTATTTAAAAATGCACAGCATTATTGGAAATATTAATAAAATTCATCTGACAACAATTCAACCTTTTGCGATTCTTAATTTAGAAATGCTAACACACAAACTTTAAAGTCGATTTTCTCGGAAAGTGTAATTACTACGCGTCAAAGCGCGCTTACGTCCTTCTGCCGGGCACACGACGAGCTCATCTCTTGAGAAAAAGGAGAAAGCTGGCTCATCGTCGATCAATCTATGTGCGGCAAATTAATCAATTACGACAATAGGAAGGCACCCACTACACACTTGTTAATGAAATGATTCTTGCAGATCACACACTATTTTATCTTTCATTCCGGATGAGTCCGTCACGTGCAGTTTGAAGGTCTGTTAAATATGGTAGCCCCAAAGATTCACCACAAAGGAACGCACGCCTTCCCGATATCAGAAGAAGAGCGATTATCTATGACACTCATGTGAGTTCATTTGATTTGCACATGTTTATGTTTCTTAAACCATTGATTATATAGAAGCGGATTGACTTATACTCGTGCATATAGGCCTATAGTTGACTCCCAAAATGAAATATGGGAGAATAGTCTCAAGGACAACCATTTTTCGGAACTATTAAGTAGTCGCGCGCTGGATATCGTTTTTGTATAGTAGCCAGAAATGTGACAGTTATTTCACAGGGAGAAATTGTGCTCAATGGCGTACAAAAGTAAAGAGAAATGAGGCAAAGCAAAGCGGGCAGCATATTTCCAGAGTTTCAGAAGGTGACACAAAAAAATCACACTTTCTATAAACCTATAGATATTGATCATTTTACTATCAAAACTTAACAGGTATGGCATTAGAGGAATAGCCTTGGAATGGTTCAGGAACTATCTCTCTGATAGAAAGCAATTCGTACAATGGAAAGATAATGAATCCGACCTTAAACTTATTAAATGTGGAGTACCACAAGGTTCTATCTTGGGCCCCATACTTTTTCTCGTGTACATAAATGACATTGTCAATTCTTCAAAGTTACTGTCTTATATTCTGTTTGCAGATGATACCAGTATTTTCTACAGTCATAACAATTTAATAGAGGCAGTTACTACAATAAATAAAGAACTTTGTAATGTATCGTCTTGGTTTAAATGTAATCGGCTTTCCATTAATGAAAAGAAAACGTGTTTTATGTCCTTCTCGAACAAAAACAAGAATAGTGATTTTGACATATATATAAATAATTTGAAAATAAGCCAAGTGAGTTCCTTTAAATTTCTTGGTGTTACCATTGATAGAGGTCTTACCTGGAAGTCTCATTGCCAGCAGGTTCATACGACAGTTTCACGAATTCTGGGGATACTGCGTAAACTGAAATATGTATTTCCAACAAGTGTACGTTTTTCTATCTATAATACCTTGGCCCTGCCCAATCTGCAATATGGCATATTAGCCTGGGGAAATTCCCAGACTACTCTTTTGAATAAGCTTTCAATATTACAAAAAAAAGTTCTTAGAGTCGTTACGAAGTCTACCTTTAGAGAAAACACTGGTCCGCTTTTCAGAATGTATAATACACTCACAATTTTTAATATATATAAATATCATCTTGGAATATTTATGTTTAAATTCGAAAACAACCTTCTACCCTGTGTAATAAATTCTATGTTCTTGAGAAATAATGAAATTCACACTCACAACACAAGATCAGCAGCTAAGCTTCATATTGGGAAGGCAAGAACCACTTTATTCATAAAAACAGTTAGACACCAAGGCCCTCTTCTATGGAATAAAATAATGCCAATCCCTTACTTTAGAAACATACATGGTTTTAAAAAATACTTCAAAAAAATTATTATTTCCGGAAAATTATAGTGAATAACAGTATACTACTGCTTAATGCTCCAATATTATATTTGTATTGATGTATCATTGCTAAATGTATTTCCCTTCCTTTTTTATACTCCTGTTAATGACATTTTGTTCCTGAAACTTTTATTACGTAATAAAATTATTTATATTTATTTAGAAAGTAACATTTAATTATTTGTAAAGGAGCCTGGCCTCGTATAAGCCTATGCTTCTGCCAGGTATCCTCCATACATCACCCTGTGTATTGTACTATTTACTTGCTTATTTTTCACTTGTTGTGATGAATGGAAATAAACCAAACCAAACCAGATATAGGTCTATACACCACTGTCAGTTCCTTAGACGTATCACCAACATTTAAAACATTGTTTTTCTTCTTGATATTTGGCGACTGCATGGAAATGACCAGCAATCCATATCCCTCTACGACCGCGTTGATAAGAGCACAATTAGCGGCATCATACAGGAGACAACGAATGCAACTTGGGAAACGCTGAAGAGTACATCAATGGTAGCACCATCAATCACTGATGAGTAGAGATCGATCAGCAAAGGGTTCGTTGAGCGGTGGGACTTCCCGAATTGTGTCGGGGCAATAGATGGGAAGCATGTGATCATTTATTTAAGTAGACATTTATTCAAGTAGACATTTATATCCAAACTCTCGTGCATTGTAATGTCAAAGGTAATAATGTAAATTAAATAAGTATATATTTGGCAAGAAGGAAAATTATTTAATCATTCAGTGTGCATCTCTTTCTGGTTCGACCTACTTCAACTATAAACACACATTTAGTACTAATCTGATGGCCGCTTGTGATTCAAATTACTGCTTCACTCTACTTGATATTGGAAGCCCAGGAAGCGATGTTGATGGCGGTGTGTTTTCCTCATCTGAATTTGGGCAAGCTGTTTAGACAAATATCCTATGCCTTCCGCGATCAACAATTCTACCGAGCACTGAAGAAGATCTACCGTTTGTCTTCACCGCCGATGAAGCATTTCCACTGCAGCATCATATCATGATACCCTACCCTGGGAGAATGCTGGAAGAAAATACACTTATATTCAACTGCCGACTTTCTCGAGCCCGGAGAACCATCCAGAATGCCTTCAGAATTCTAGCTGCAAGATGGAGAGTATTCCGTCGACCAATTAATGCCAAAACCACCAAACCGTCTCTATCGTGAAGGCAACTTGTGTTCCTCATAACTGGCTGAAAGGGGCTGGTCAGCGGGTACCCAGAGAGTGTCGACACTATACTGCCTATAGTTGAATTCAAAGACACCGAGACTGAAGATGGCACAACAGTTCCAGGAAGCTGGCGTGGTGAAGAAGTGGAAGATGAAGGGGTCTCAGAACGGTACTAACTACAGTGATGAATCTGCCTCCATCTGAGAACAGTTTTGTAACTGTGTACTTCAACCCACGAGCTGGAGAGGTTCCTTGGCAATAAGGTCATGTTAGACGTGTGAACACACCATCTATATACATAAGTATTTTGAAATTCGTATCAGTTTGTAAATATTTTGAAAACTCGATGGAATGTTATACATTGGCAACCGATTCTACTGCAATTTAGGAAACAGGTCCAATCTATTTATTAGTCAGGCACTGAAACCGAATTCCACAAAATGTATGACTTGCAATTAGTATCGAGAATTGGACTAGATAACAAACTAATAAGGCATCCACACAACACCGTACCGGTACAGGCTTGTAGGGGCCTACGCCTTGCAAATACAGGTCATATTCTGCCTATGGGTGAGAACAAAACAGAGGTTAAATCGCGCTACCAACAGTGAGAAACTGTATTAGCCCCCCCCCCCCCCCCCCCCTCCCGCTTGGGAGTCACTTTTCTGGGCAAATTTCAGACCCCCCCCCCCCCCTGCAAGAATTCATGGATCCGCCCCTGCAGTATGTGGCCAGCAAGAATTACATTTTGGTTGACTTTCGATAAATATTTTTACATAACAATAAATACATTTGGCGGGTAAAAATATATATACATTATATAATTGCAACTCAAAAAAGCACTCGGCCACAATGAATAGCACGAATAAACGTCATGTTTATTGGCAGCAACTATTTCTAATTGGCAAAAGATTGGAAAATTATGAAACTTGTGTTTGAAGTTTCAAATTTAAGTTTTCTTTCTTTCGCGATATCTATTTTATTTAGGCTTCTGAGAAGCACTGTATACACAGTGCTAATAAAAAAGTCTGGAAAGACAAGAAATTCGCTGTTCAAAAGTGTCTTTGTTAAATTAAAATTAAGCTATTTATTTCTAAATCCCACTGATAAAGAAACCTACATGCCCGAAAAATATTCATGTCAAGGTATTTCACAGTTACCGGCATTAATAGAAGCGCTTGCGGAGCAATAGTCATTATTCTGATCCAGATATTTGTAGATTAAACGTTGATATATATTGTTTGGCATTACTTTTGAATATTTGAAAGTAATATAGTGTGCCTATATGAAAAAGAAGTAATTTGGTTTCCCCGGCGTAGCCAGAATATTTTCATGGGGGTATAGTCCAAACTTTAACAAAAGCGAGCAACAAGGAACAGGGAAATTGAACAAGGTCAAACGAAAAAAGTCAAGCAAAAAAGAGAAAAAGCAAAATAAAACCAAAAAAGGGTCCTCTAACATTTTAGTACCTTAATTATCAAATTTTAGGTATATTGGAGCGGTTTGTTTTTAAGCAGGGCTTGCGTCAGTAGTGTTGTAATGTGTATTTGCATGCGGTAATCGAGTACTAATTTTGTATTTGATTTAGAATTCACAGAACTTATATTTGAGAATTAAAATACATGTACTTAGACTCGATATTACTTGACTAAAAATAGACTTTATTTAAGTGCTAAGTTGATGTCTTATTTTCAGTGGAATGTGTAGGAATGGGTAAAAATAATCAATAGCAAACTCTTTTGTTTGTTTTGTGTATTTTGGTTTTACTTTCTATTTTATTTTTAATTTTTGGGCGGGGACTTCGTATTGATGCTACCCCCCCCCTCCCCCCCCCCCCCCCCCCCCCCCGAATACATTCTGGCGACTCTGGTGTACTTCATCGTTAAATTATTTTCACTCGATTCTTCAAAAGCTTTAAAGGAAACATGATTTAGGATTTATATTGCATTATTCCTGCTTAAAACATGATATTTTGTGTCCAGAGACAATTATTTCCCAGATTAAATATGAGAACACAATTTTTGAAAATGTTTGTCACAGCTACTCCGCCCCCTGAGTGGGACCCTCATTAACATAAGTGTGTGACGTAGATCGAGGCACATTACCCATTCATCACGGGTATGCATTTTGTGTACATTGTACGGCGAAAATTCTTCGTCCAAAATCTAAGCAAAATATAGTGTTTTTCGGCCATGCCGACAAGGTGTGTGGCTGCTGGGTGCAGCAAAACAACGACGGATGGAGTAAGCTGTCATTTATTTCCAACTGATGCGAAATATCGGAGAATTTGGACGGCGAAAGTGAAGGTGACAAGAGCGTAGTGGTCCGGCCCCGGCAGCTTCTCAGCCTTATGTAGCGACCACTTTGAGCCGTCGTGTTTCGATACTGGTATTTTCAAATCCTTTGGGATGACCATTAAAAATATGCTCAAGTCCACTGCCATCCCAACAAAGTTCCCAGATGTGAGTAAGATATAGGCAAATGCAGTTAAACGGCCCATTCCCCGAGGAGCCTTCGCTAAAAGGGAGAAAATCAGGGTAAGTTCGATGTTAGTTGTTGTTGCAACTTACGAAATTGCACGTGTAGACCTAGTGTGTGTATACGGGCCGTGTCCAGACTATCGAGTCGATCCATGCATTTCGGTGCCTCGGTCTACGTCACGAACAGCACCCTCAATTTGAGTCTCAACAAATTTAAAAAGGGGGGTCAATTTTTGAGCGACAAATAATCACACTAAAACTTCACTTGAACCAGTTTGGCTTTTAATTCACATTTAATACATATAAATGAATTTATTCATGAAATATAATGTGATCCGGTCAATTTGAGAAGCATGTTTCCTTTAAATGTATCATCGTTTTTCAAATGCATATAGTTCATTTATGAATGCAATAACTTAAAGTAATATTCACAATCTAATATGTACTCTAACTCGGTACCCGAGCACTCGTTTTGAGATTATCAGTACTATGTACTCGGATAAAAAATATACTAAAACACTTACCTCATCATAATTTGACAATAGGCATGGAATAAACAAATCCAATAAATGCAAAACAATTTTCAAGTTAATCACAACTTTGAAACTGCCTTGTTTTGTGAATGCACATTCAAAATTCTTTCTATTTGTTTTTGGTACACGTTTTCATTGTTCACTGGAGGAATTACAATGATGCCACAGGGGTCAAACCTACACCAAATTAAAGCTTAGGATGCGACAAATTCAACTATGTATATAATGGCCCTTTTTGCAGATCCGGTCACATTTGTGTCAAAGTTTTTAATTGAGCAGGTGAGAATGTATATTGTTTACTACTGGTCACCCAGACTATAAAGACGTGATAGAGAAGAATAACAGCTGGAAGGTGATCGCCCAAGAAAAGTGGGGTGGATTTACAGCAACAGGCAAGTCAAGTGTGGTCTAGATTCGGCAGTAATCTCGGAAAGAATGTTGAATTCTGACGCCACTTTTTCCATTATATATCAATGAACGTCAGTCATTAAAATGTTAACAAGATATAAATATTGGACTGGGAAAACAGTTTTCTTCCATAATTCTTTAGTAGGGGGCACGTTAAAAAGAAAGATTATTCAGTCAGAGCATATACCCTGTTTAAATCGGACATATAATAATAATAATAATAAGAATAACACATTTATTGCGGGAGAATGAGGCAACTTGTCAAAAACAATTCCGGCACAAAATAATTATGACAACATTTGCAATCTAACCCTCCCCCCCCCCCCCTCCCCACACGGAGAAAAACCAGAAACGCCACTGAACAAAATGAAACACGCGTGTCCCTAATTCGGTCGATTCACAACAAGGGCGCCGCCAGCGGCAAGCCGGGAAAAGGTCAAATTACGCCGTGCATCATGGGAAAAAGTAGACGTCGCAAAACCGGAAGTGGGTATCGCCAATGCATCGACCGTACTTCTTACACTCCTTCTCCGCTAAATCTATCGACTCTTTTCTCTTTTTTCCCGCACAAGATATTCCCCGATTAGTCAAACATTTCTTTAACTCATCCACTCGCATTCGCGCGAAATCCATACTGCTGTACTGTCCACCATCTAATACAACACGATAGACGCGATGTCGACCCCGAAAGTGGGAAATTGGCCTTTCCCGGCTTGCCGCTGGCGGCGCACTGAGTTGTGAATCGACCGAATTGACATAGATGTACCGATAGGCTGGTTGTTGAACAAGCCTTTCGAAGCATGTTCTTATGTTATTTTTGTTAATAAATCGCCCAGTTTACCTCCTATAAATCCAATTGATGACGCCATAGGGCGCAAAAAAACGTGCCACCAGGCCGTATGACGCCATTGGCCGCTGTTTGTGCAATTTCAATCCATTGTTGGATTATTGTGTATGTCATGCTTGACTGCACAAACACATTGTAGCGGTTCGATTTGGCTGCCAGAACCGCTGCAACACCCCGACGTCTCCCGTAAAATACCGTGCTCAAGGGGTTAGGGAACACAGAGCACGATTACATTGCGAGTTTGTATGCACATAGAGCGTGATGAGAAAAAAACAAAATGGTTAACATTGCTGAGAAATCCAACAAACTTACTGCACGTGTATTCGTCATTTCCCGCCTCACAGTTAAACCAACCATCACACACCTCCTGAGATAGTATGCAGGCTGATGATCCGTCCCACGACCCGCATGCGAATTTATCCAGAGGACAGCCACCTATATTCAAGAAAGCGAGGGAAAGTGGGTTGTCATTACCACATAAAACGAATATTATTGCTGCAGATGTGGTTTGACTTGGTGGAGGGCGTGGAACCCATAGACTCCAAAGTAGTTTGTCAACTTTCCCTACCAATAATCCCCAATTAATCTTTTTCGGAGTATTGATGAAATCTTACTCGAAAAGTTTTACAAACATAAGGAAGTGCATTTCCTCATTAGAGCATAAATGTTTTTGAGTCCCCCACCCCCCCCCCCCCCCCCACCTCAAAAAAGGAAAAAAATCGAGACAGAGCGGCGTTAAGATAAGATCTATCAGGAGAACATGAACAATAAAGACACTATTTTCATTCAGGAAAGTCGCGTGATTGTTAAATTTATCCACTCACGGCATTAACACTGCTCATTCACCCTGCACACAAGCGCACAGCGCCTCCGCAAAGCGAATACACATCGCTGATTGGCCCGCAATAAAAATCGTCGTCGTGTCAAATCCAGCTGACTCCCAGCACCGTCTAAAGGCATGCTAAAAATCGTGAAAAACACCTTTTCGCAATGTCAGTGTATTACGAATTGACGAATTGGAAGGCTTGATCTGAAGAGTTCAGGAGACGGCAAAAATAAGGGGCGCCCTAGAAAGAAAAACAACTAGAGTGGATTCTATTGTTTTTTCTTCTCAGTGGCGAGTTGAAGTGCGGTTTCGCGAAAGGGAAGAAAATATTGCTTGCTTTTTACACATTAATTGGTAATTAATGAAACAGTTATCTAGGAAGCTTATTCAGGATCAATTTGGTACATAACCTATCTATTTAGCGTAATTATTCGTCGCAATTTTGCGTCATTCTTAAGACGAGTCATTTCTGATCGGTCAATGTTTTGCGTGTGTAGTCAATACGCTATACACGAAATGTGTACATGTGCAGGTAAAAATTGTGCAAATCGGACGCAGTAGAATTAAAGTTATTCTGATTTTCCTGAAGAAAATACGATCAGATATATATAGATCAGGAAATACAGATTAATTTCAAATATTTTAGATTTATTCTTTCAATATGTTCGAGCGATTGGACTCGCGGGTGCCATATTCGAAATTCTATGATGCTAGATCGACATGACAAGAACTTGTGCTGCAGTCATCGAAGCCGATATGAATTGTTAACCTCGCTCGATAATTGTTTTGGGCTCAAGCCTTCCGATAGGTAAAACCATAGTACACTGACATTGCGAAAAACGTGTGCTTTTTTACGACTGTTAACATGCCTTCTAACGGCGTTTGGTAGCCAGGGAGTCAGCTGGATTTGAAACGACGTCATCGTGTAGATTTTTATTGCGGGCCAATCAGCGATGTGGTGGCGCTGTGGGCCACTGTGTGCAGGGTGAATGAGCAGTGTAAACTTTGTGGGTTTGCACCATCATTGCTTTTTGCAGAGGTGGGGCGGGGGCGCACTGGGGCACTGGGAATTTATAGGGGAACATGCCCCCCCCCTCCCCCCCCCCCCTCCGGCTGCGATTCTTTTTTCGTATACCAGAATTGCCAGCGTTTGTGTGTACTTGGCTATTTGAGCTGAGAGACAGGTTTTCAGGCTTGTTTTCCCATGAAATAGAATCCCCCACACTACAATTAGTACAAGAAAAAGAATATAAACAAGGGCAGAGGATTCGAAATCCAGACCTTCGTGCTTCAAAACCTCACGCTTAACCAACATAGCCACAACAGAAAAGTTCAACCAAATTGGTTCACTGCAACCTGACGCAGTTGTCTGAATGACGTCATTATTTCTAGCGCCCTCGTGCGATCTTAATCATGAGTATCCATGATGGCAATTATGGTCTAAAAAATAGCGCTCCCCAGTTATGCCAGTCAAAATAATTGTATGTGTGTGTAATGTGCAACTTCCATAACCCCCAACTTGAATCCCGACCATGATACCCCTCATTTTAAACCTCTAAAGCCCAAATTAACCCTATCCCTTACCTCTAAACCACCCACCCTATACCCTTATCCCTCCACGCAGTCATGCAGCCTGCAGTATGCACATGTAGTTCGAACTTTTTTCGAGGCTCGAGTTTTGAGTTTCCAAGGAAAACAAGGGGGCCTACAGGATGTTCATCTATACCATATGTCCTGTCTGGTCATTATCTTTCAAATCTGCAACATCGATTTAAACTCGAAAATTACACTTGTTAGTGTAAACTCCAAAATTCATCTTACGCTTACCACGAGAAGGGAATTTTCTGCTCCACTTAGTTGGGATTTGTTTGCCAAGGATAAGCAGAGGCACAAAAATGGGCCCAGGTATCAAATTACTTGGGATTTTAGTCCAAAACGTGACCTTATTGTTTCAATCATAACTCATGGAAAAACGAAGATCCATGTTCATTTTGGTGGTCTGGTAGAGCATACTTCGATTAATCCACAATGTTTGTTCATTAAGGCATGGTCTGTCAGTTTCAAGGTAAATTCAAAACACCAAATAAGCGTGAATATTATAACAAAAGGAATTTCTTTCGGACGGTTCATGGGATCACAATGACTTCTTCTACAAACATGTACCTTGTCCAAACATGTGGTAAACAGAATTGTGACGTCATCATAACGTAATCACATATTAAATTACAAACGATTTAAAGTCAAAACCTAGAATATTACTTTCAACTTTATCTCTTGAACTGGATTGATTAAGGGGTTTATTTTTGTGAAATAATTGATGCTTTCTCGAGCAACATTTTGTGATTCCCGGGCACAAAGCCGGGGTTACCGGAAGTGTAAAGAGAAATTAATGACACTTGAAAACGGAAGCATTTTTATAACATTATTACTAATTCATTATATTGCCAAATAAAGTGGTTAAATATAAATTATAATGACGTCATCTTCTGAAAGTACGCCCTCTAGCGGCAGGCCCAAGAAATTTGATTTGATTGTAATTTATTAAAATTACCCACCGGCTTTTTGTTTCACCGCGCGCTTATGCGCATGCCCGTATACATTTGAATTTATCAACGGATTAGTCTATGAGCCAGTTCGGTATTTCAACTGCGCATGTTCACAGTGGCATGGCTGCTCGACGCGAAACACGACGCGACGCATGATGGTGCCACGCGATGCACGACGATGAAACACGACGCGACATACGACGGTGCGACACGATGGGCGACGGAAGAAGCGACGGTGTAGAAAAACCATGGTACAGTACAAAAGTAATAACAAAGAAGCGACGGAACGACGCGTATGGAAGAGGCGACGCTGTGTTTCCTTTATAGTACACCATACCCTTGAGTGTGCCACTGTAGGGCGCCATATTTTCTTTTTTAATACGACAAACAAAATATGGTAAACGTGTTTCTGTGGGTTTCACTGCAGATACACCTGCTGTTGCCGAGTGCGCCCTCTATTTGAAAAAGGAAAATGGTAAACTTAGTTTCCTATAAACCCTTCTACAGGAAAAAAAAATGCCAAGAAAAACAAACGAAAAAGACGGCGATTCGCAAACTCGCAACCTTTCGCTTATGTTCCAATCCTCTGAGTAAAATACGTTATTTATAATCAGAGAAGACTCTCGGCAAAACATCGGTTCAGAACGTTTGGCTGGTACCGGCTAAATATCTACTTTATAAAATAATGCTCATAAATGATGTGAATTATGGTACACTGATGTTGTATAATGTATGCAAATCCGATGGGATGGTTTGCTGTGCAATGTCGAGTGCAATTATATCGTAATATAATTAAGGGTTCGGCCTATTATAGAATTATTGAAGAGTACATAACCAAAGTGGCGTTTTTACTTCTAATCAACTCTTTCGACAGTAATGGTATCATCAGTCCCTTTCGTGGCTTCAAACATAATTACAAAACAGCGCCCTCAATCGACACCGATGCGTTAGTCTATTCTGATCAAATTTAGCGGTCATTCATAAACTGTCGGCAACACAATTATATTTGGCGCTTTATAAATGACTTTTTTTGTATTTGATTTGATTTATAATCTGTTGTTAATTTCTCAAAAATACGATAACTGCTCGTAAAAGGTTAATTCACTCCACCTGCAACACATTGTCAAATGACCATACCAGAATGATTTGTCTTGTCTTTTCCTAAGAAGCTTACGTTTTGACTTAATAGTTCGACGAGTTCCATGGTAAATCTATAGTTGTCCTGTTTTCAATCTGTATTTCTATTATTTTATTACATAATGCCATACGAAGATTTCGTTCTCTTTACAGCTTACCACCATGTCAAACTGTTGCGCATCAGCAATGTAGAATTTGCGTCAGAAAGGAAATTTCAATCATTGTAAAATGAAAGACGGCAATAAATTGATTGATAGATACATTACACATAAACATTTCCATTTCCACTCACCACATCCAAACTCGTCCCTATACTCGGGACAGTCTAGCGAACCATCGCAGACAGCTGATTGGCCAATACACGCCGACCCTGATGGACACAAGAACTCACCTTCGTTGCACACTGTTAAAACGTGCATAAAGAGAAATCAATATTTTACGAATTGAATTTTTGCAGCATGCTACATAGAAGAATATCCCGTGAGGAATTTCAATTCCCAGAGCAGCGGTACAGTTGTGTCAGTTTCTCGCTCCTCTGGTATAAGATAAGGCATTGTATACATTGTACATGTATTTATCCGGCAATTTTGCACCGAAAAATCGTTCTGAAACGATGTTTTCCTGTAAGTCTTTTCGGTTTAATAATCATGACGGGTTATTGGACTTCCAAAACCACGAATAAAAAATGTTGAAAGTCAGTTTAAATAGACCCTTGTTCAGAAAAAAAAATGCCACCGAAAAACAAACAAGAAAAAGGCGCTTGGTGGAGTCAAATGTGGAACAAACTCGCAACAACCTTTCGCTAAGCCTTGTGTTCCATCCACTACGCGGCATTGCTCGACTGGAGGAGCAAAACGTCCATATTCGCTAAAATGAATTCGTTATAATCAGAGAAAAAATCAGGCAAAATATCGTTCAAGAACGTTTTATAATAAAATGCTCACAAATGATGTGTATTATGGTACACTTAAGTTCTACAATTTATACAAATAAGATACGATGACATTTCTGCGAGAGCACTCATGCGTTAGTCTATTTTGATCAAAATAGCGGTCATACATGAACTGTCCGCAACATACCATATTTATAACTGCTTGTATCAGGCTAATTCACTCAGTCAAACGCTTTGACGATTATACTGCAACACATTGTCAAGTGACTAACAAAAATGATTCGCCTTGTCTGCTTCTTAGAAGCTTACGTTTTGACTTTGGTTAGACGAGTTCTATCAGTTAAGATAAAAATTCCACCACTGAACCAAATTAAGTTTGAACTTGTTTCCATGGTTACTATTTAAACTACGTCATGTTGATGACGAATGTAGATTAATTTTGTGAATGCCATTAAAGTTTATTTTTCAGGGGTTCTGCCGAGAACGCGTGATTGAACCTGTGGGATGCCAAGCGACAAAGTGCCATGCTCAAAGGAAATTGCCAATTACTTTTCATTACGTTGTTATTAAAGGCATTTCACGGAAGACATTCAAACCGTCTTGTTAATAAAATGCAGAAAATGGGTGAATGTGTCTGGGTTTGTTTTTGCATTCAATTGGGGACCTTCAACAAGAGTACAATTTGGTCCCGGTTGAGAAAGGTCCCCGTTCGAAAATCGTGTACAAAACCAATGAGGGTCCTTGCCAAAAAAGTTAAAGTATGAACAATAGGAGGGCAATAATATTATGATGTCCAAGATTGAAGGTGTTTACACACTCTTGTGTGTGAATAGTGTGCTTTAACCTTGCATACTCTATGTGGACCTGTGAACAAAAGAGGTCCACACGAAGCAGGAGATTAAACCTTAACGTGGAATTGCCCACGTCCAGATCATTAAGTTTTCCCCTCTCTGAAAAACAGTTTTAGAGGCATTTTTGGGTTAGGTTTATCTGTCGCAAGATGAAGGGGAATACTTAAGGGGATCACGATCAAAATTTCGGGGGTAAAAGAGCGTTCACGGTAAAAGCAGCTTTTGTCTGTAATTTTCTTAACTACATGAAAACAAAGGGAAGTCCACAATAGGTATGGAACGTAAAGCTGAGTGTGTGTAAACAGTAAAAAGCTCTGCTAAACAATTTCTTGAATATATTTTGTCGAATAATACAAAAACAGTTTTAAACTGCCTTACATTTTTAAATTTAATTTGCAAGGGGGAGGTGGGGGGGGGGACGTTTCTCGGGCTTTGGCATGAAACTCAGACATTAAAAAGACTTCGATCAAACCATAGCGCGAACGACTGACTCTTTATGAACTCCATTGTTTTTATACGGTATAATATCATCTTCAGGTAATATTTACTTACCAATATTTCTGAACTGCGTCAATGTAAACACCGTCTCCCCAATAGCAGAATCACCTTCAACCTTCATCCACAGAGCGGGACCGCTGGATGACACAGATGGTGGATATACCGACCACCAACGAATGAATCTCAGGAGTGATGAACTGTTCCCTCCAGATACAGCATCCTGGTAAGATCCGTCATATATGTAGATCTCTGCTAACGCAGCTTTGGATGTGATTGCCACACGAATCCGCGTAGAAGGTTCAGCTGTCACTTCCCATACACAATTCCGCCTCGGTCTTACGGGTAACTGGCTGACGGAAGAATTCAATGCTCGAGTCGTATCCCCGCAGCGACCTGCATCGTGTTTATTGAATTGGACAGAAAAGTATTGATTTATTAGCACGCCCGTGAAGACATTGACGCTTGGGCGTAAATTACGCGGGGATGGGGGTATATACCCCCCCCCCCCCCCACTTTTTGATCGGCGGGGATAGGCCATTGGATCATCCCCCAAGATTTGTGTGGCGAGAAACAAAAAAAATGTTGATTTATAGGTTATCTTCTAACTTTCAAAATGTATAAAAAACGGAAAACAAACAGTACAAACATTTTAAATGTACCGTTGTGTTGTCAGGCATAGGGACATATTGTGAATATTTGCATTAAGATGTACACAGCCTACATTGGGTAACCAAACCTTTGTATTATGAACAGCGCCCCCAGTGTCATGATCTCCAGTTCGCCCCCCCCCCCCCCCCTTCTTAAATGTCTTTGTTTGGCCGGAATGCGAACTTTTCCCCCCAAACGACATCCGAATGGATGGATTTAATTGAGCGCCCTCTAGAATACTTTTAATATACGTACGCATACATTTTAGGTATATAATGCAATGAATTCTCGTCGTCAGCCAAGCATTCCGATTGCTCAGTCGATACGGTGCAAGGCGTAGAGATTGGAGATTGTTGGTTCGAAACCTCGACGTTACGGTTTTTTAAAGTCCGATTTCATTTTTGATTTCTAATTTGCAGCATTGGATTTTTTTTAAAGGGAAGTAAAGTCCGAAATCTCATAGCGTTCACCCCATTCGGTTGTCGTTTTGGTCACTTGCCAACCTCTATCCTCCCCACTCGCCGACACGAATTTACGCGACTGACTTGACATCTCGGGCTCAAAAAAAAATAACCACTTCGTACGTATTTTTAAGTCAAACAAATCCATTAATAAATGTATTTATTGAAGTAAATTTCAAAATTATGAGCTGTCTTAGTGGAAATAATGATTGATAGGGTTGGGGGTTGCTTGTGCAGATTTTGTGGACCAAATTGTAAAATTTGCTTTGAAAAGTGATCCCGATTCTTTTGCCTCTGCAAACTATATTTGAAAGGGTGGGGAACCCGTTTTGAAGTTGTTGCGAATTGGGCGCGGGGGAGGCGCGGTGCTGTTTGTACACAGTAGATGCATACATTTCCTATCGTTTTTCAAAAATATTGAGAGGGGATTTCCCCCGGATCGCCGCCCATGCCTAGGCCAATGCTTCAGAATCAAATGTGCATTGAGAGAAGAAAACACCGTAATCTAACGGTGGCTCTAACTCGAATGATTGGAGAGATTACTTCAGTCGCTTAGATTTAGTGTAAAGGTCGGTTCATACTCGCGCGAAAGCGAACGCGAACGCGAATTCGCAGAGGGAGGTTCGCGGCGAATTCGCAAAAGACGGGGTGCGACAGACTGAGCACATGTTTAGGTTCCTCAAAGCAGTGATTATATAGAAGCGGATTGACTGATACTCCCGAATAGGCCTATAGATACATAGGCGTAGCCAGTGGGGAAGGAGGGGGGGGGGGGGGGGTGGGTGGGTGGGTGGGTGGGTAAGGGGTATTTACCCCCCACCAATATTTTGAGTGCCCTTTTTTGTAGCCCAAAATTTCCCACAAAAAGTAGAAACCCTGCCCTCTATCTACCACACACCTGTTGGTTTTTGATGTCGCAAGCTAGTTTGGTAAGTCCAATAACTTCAAAGGGGATTTTGTTCTCTTATAGGAACGGGGCCCGTAAGTACACACCACAAAGAAACATTAAAATAATTTCCTTCATGCTGCTGGCCCTGGTGTGCCCTCACTGGAAATTATATTTCCCCCTGTGCCCCCACTAAAAATGTTAGTGCCAGCTGTGCCCCCACTGAAAAATGTGCCCCCTGTGTCCTAAAAATATTAGTGCCCCCCTGTGCCCGGCTGAAAAATGTTAGTGGCTCCCTGTGCCCTAAACATTTTAGTGCCCCCTGTGCCCCCACTGAAAAATGTTAGTGCCCCCTGTGCCCCCACTGTTAATGTTAGTGCCCTCTGTGCCCTAAAAATGTTAGTGCCCCCTGTGCCCCCGATATATTGAGTGCCCTTTTTCACGTCTATCCCGATTAGAAATGACCTTGCTACGCCTATGAGTTGACTCCCAAAATGAAATATTGGAGAATAGTTATAAGGACAATCATTTTTCGGAACTATTAAGAAGTCGCGCGCTGGCTATCGTTTTCGTATAGTAACTAGGAGTGTGACAGTTATGTCAAGTTTTGTGAGTGATGTTACAGGGAGAAAATGTGCTCAATGGCGTACAAAAGTAAAGAGAAATGAGGCAAAGCCGAGCGGGCAGCATATTCCCCGAGTTTCAGAAGGTGACAAAATACAACAACACTTTTTACCCTGATATAAACCTAGATATATAGGCCTATACACCACCGTCAGTTCCTCAGACGTATCACCAAAATTCAAAACATTGTTTTTCTTCTAGATATTTGGCGACTGGAAATGACCAGCAATCCATATCCCTCCACGACCGCATTGGTAAGAGCACAATTAGCGGCATTATACAGGAGACGACGAATGCAACTTGGGAAACGCTGAAGAGTACATCAATGGTAGTACCATCAATCTCTAGTAAGTAGAGATCAATCAGCAAAGGGTAATTGAGCGGTGGGACTTCCAGAATTGTGTCGAGGCAATAGATGGGAAGCATAATATGCTTCCCATCTATTGCCCCGACACATATTTCAATTCAATTGAATTCAATACAACATATATTTCCATACTTTCCAGAAGTACATCATAATCAAAATAATACATGCAATAATAATGATAAAGTGATAACACAAATCTGATATTATAAAGGACTTGAAATAAAAGAGGGTGAAAAGTATGGGGGCTGTTCATATAAGCCGAGGCTTGTAGAGAACAGCCTTTACAGACAAAATGTAGTAAAGACAAAACAAACAGACAAGGGAAAATAGGACGAACGATAAGGAGTAGACTGGACAATCAAGACAGAGACAAAAGGAATGATGACAATGATAACAACATATTGAATAGAAGAGATGACGCAAGTAATTGAGAAACGAAGGATGAGTGTTTCTAAGGAGAGAAAGCTATGTTACATATTGTGAGAGGAGCGCTCTTTTATATAAGGACTTGAAACGGCCCACTGGCGGCATTGTTCTTATTTCGCTACCAATGGTGTTCCACAGACGGGGACCACAGAAACGAAGAGTAGAGCTAGAGTACAAGGTGCGGGTGAATGGGACGTACATGTTATGTCGGGATCGAGTTGAATAATCATGTGTATCTTGGAATGAAGAGAAGAAAGTTGAGAAACTGCCGGGAAGAAGATTGTGAGTAAATTTGTACATAACGATCCCAGTCTGAAATTTATTTAAGTCGTGTATAGGAGAGTATGTAGCCTTGCAAAAAGAGGTGCAGAGTGCTCTCGATGGTGTGAAGAAGTGCAGATACGAATTGCTCTTTTTTGAGTAAAGAATGCACCTTGTTATTAGATGTGTGCGACCAGACAATGTTACAATAGTTCAAGTAAGGTAGGATAAGTGAGTTATAGAGTAGGACTAGGCATGCGGGAGTAAGAAAGGGACGAAGTTTATATAGATAGGAGGTTTTTCTTGGATTTCCCAACTGTTTTAGGGATGAAAGGAAAGTGGTGGTTATAAAGGGAAGAAAATGTTGATAGAAAAACGTCGTATAGGCAGAGTCAGTGTCTTGCTTGTCATAGACTTCACTCCAATCAATGTTGACAAGATCTGAGCTAAAGGATGGAAGAGAGTTATTATTGCTGATGTCCCTGGTATAGAATATTTTTTGAAAACGCGCCGGATTCTGGAAACAAGAACTAGTACATGTATATTGGAAAAGCGGGTAGTGGTCAGTAATGTCAGAGTACAATATTCCAGCTGTGGTATCAAGATTAGAATTAGTTAGTATGTTATCGATTAGTGTAGCTTTGTTTGGAGTGATGCGAGTTGGTTTGGTGATAATATTATGATTATTTATTCGAGTAGACATTTATTTCCATACTTTGTAATGTCAAAGGTAATAATACGAATTAAGTAAGTATTGGAAAGAAGGTAAATAGTTTAATCATTCAGTATCCATCTCTTTCTGGTTCGTCCTACTTCAAATATAAACACACATTTAGTATTAATCTGATGGCCGCTTGTGATTCAAATTACTGCTTCACTCTACTTGATATTGGAAGCCCAGGATGCAATGCTGATGGCGGTGTGTTTTCCTCATCTGAATTTGGGCAAGTTGTTTAGGAAAAAATCTCCTATGCCTTCCGCGATCAACAAGTCTACCGGGCACTGAAGAAGATATACCGTTCGTCTTCACCGCCGATGAAGCATTTCCACTGCAGCATCATATCGTGAGATCATACCCTATGATAATGCTGGAAGAAAAGAAACTTATATTCAACTACCGACTTTCTCGAGCCCGGAGAACCATTCAGAATGCCTTCAGAATTCTAGCTGCAAGATGGAGAGTATTCCGTCGACCAATTAATGCCAAAACCACCAAAACTGTCTCTATCGTGAAGGCAACTTGTGTTCTTCATAACTGGCTGAAAGGGGCTGATCAGCGGGTACCCAGAGAGTGTCGACACTACTGCCCAGTTGATTTCAAAGACACCGAGACTGAAGATGGCACAACAGTTCCAGGAAGCTGGCGTGGTGAAGTGGAAGATAAAGGGGGACTCAGAACGGTACTAACTACAGTGATGAATCTGCCTCCATCTGAGAACAGTTTTGTGTGTACTTCAACTCACGAGCTGGAGGGGTTCCTTGGCAATACGGTCATGTTAGACGTGGGAACACAACATAAGTATTTTGAAATTTGTATCAGTTTGTAAATAATTTGAAAACTCGATGGAATGTTATACATTGGCAACCGATTCTACTGCAATTTAGGAAACAGGTCCAATCTATTTATTAGTCAGGCGCTGAAAGCGAATTCCACAAAATGTATCATTTGCAATTAGTATCGAGAATTGGACTAGATAACAAACTATTTGCATCGCTGTGAACGTAGAGGGCGACTGATCTACATCAGTCGCGATTCGGACAGCCGAGCGACCGGTCGTCTTTGCGATCGGTCTAACCGAGAGTAACCAGAATATACCGATGAAAGCCACCAGACTTTGAGGAATTGCACGGACCGTGTGTTTGGTGAAGGAAGTTTCGAGTTTTGGTTGAGGTTTGATCTGTTGTCCCTTTCAATTCCCTAAATTTGGATTATCCAGGTGAGCTGTATAAAACGGTGTAGTTGGAAAGGATTGTGAACGGGGGTGAACGCAGCGCTTAGCGCGCGGTGCCGCGAATCTATTGTGCGATTGCTTTCATATGTAAATAGAGATGGGCTTGCTTTACAATTGGTGTTTTTGGTCCTTTTGTGTTGATGCGTTTAATGGTTTTCGCGCCAATGCATCCGGTTGTCTTCTTTGACGAAAATGACGACTGTCTTCACCTGGTGACGTACTCAGGGAAAGTACAAGGAATCGTAAGATCAACAGCATGGATACACGTTGTGGGCCTAGGCCTAAACTAAAGGTTAGTTTATCCCGTACGAATTGAATACGTTCTTATAACATTTTTAAGAAAGCGAAAGGCTGATGATTTGAGCAATGAGTGCTACATGTGTAACCAATGGGAGGGGGGATTCGGAGGACTAATAGCGCCCAACCAGGACAGAGGCCCACGAACGACTATAAAGTACAAATCACCCCTCACAGGTCAATGGAAGTCACAATTGGATAATTCAAATTTATTTTATATACAATTACACAAGCATCAACATTTATTTTATATCAAAAACCAGTTATCAATTGTAGTGCATCCAAACAGGCAAAGTTAATCATAAAGTCGGCTCTTACTCGTGCCTCCAATTAGGTACGAGACAGTAATTCTAAAGTGCTCTAAAAATATGTAACGTGTAATTAACTATTACCTGAAATCCAGTTAAATATTTAATTATATTGCAGCTTCACATGTTACGTTTATATTTAAATCAGCACTTGTGCCAGCAGTCAATTCAAAACAATAAATCAAACTGCTTAAGAATCCTTCACAGGACTTTATACTATTACCCGAATGCCAGTTAAATATTTCTTTGGATGTTCTTAACAATCGATACAAAAATAAATATAACTCTATTGTGAATTAAATATAGAACAATGTGTTACATATTCTCCGTTCCCAATATCTCTTTAAGCTTTGTGCTAACGTAATTTAAGAATTTAATACGGCCTTAAACGACAGTCAATACTGCATCTGTCGAAAAATAAGACACTTTTTTTTAATGTACAGCTATTTCAATACAGTCATTTAATTATATATGTTATTGAAAAGATTGACTAATCCAGCAGTCGTATGTATTGCCTTGTGTACATGTGTAAAAAAGTCATCACGTTGATATAAAGGGTTTGACAAACACAAATCGCAATTTCCAAAATGTTAGGTTCAATTTGTTTAAAATGATCCATATTGCACAGCATGTACATATAATGTTCAAATATGATTATTTCAGATCAAGCAAAATCATAACTTTTCGTAACTTATTTACCAAAATGTCTTCATTGCAACTGTAATAAACAATAAGTAAAAATACCTTGATCACAAATTGAAGTAAATTGAACTTTCCATCTCCAACTGAAGAAGGACCAAGGACAACCAGCCCATGCAGCGTCTACAACCTGTGCCGGGACTACCCATCATCAGCGTCATAGCAAAACTCAGCGATGCCCTCAAACAAGCAGTATGCAGGAAGGACAGGTCCCGAACAAGATGTAATACAGGACAAAAATGCTAAAAACGCTTGCAGTGCAAGATTGCACAGCAAGGGACAATAAGTTCCGAGCAAGATGTAGTACAGGACAAAATGCCAAGATGCAAGCAGTGCAAGATTGCATAGCACACAGCAACCGTAGTCTCATGAAAATGACAGACAGACTCCCTGTGCACGCAGCTACAGGCTAGTTTATAATAAACATGTTCCACTTGGATGCTTATACCACACAACAGCAAGCTAAAGATATTTGTATAATAAAAGAATTCCACAATAGGCCTCGGGTTATAGAGACCCTGCAGCCAAAGAATTACCGAACAGGTAACAAAAGAGTCGGTTGGTTGGTTGGTATGAAATAAAGAACAATGGTCATACCAAGAATTGTTGAACAGATGCCAACCAGTGAACTATGTAGTTGACACAATGAAATAAAGAACAAATGAGAATAGCAAGAATTACTGGCCAGGTGACAAAGGTCTACTGGTCATAGGGACCCTGAAGCCAAAGAATTACTTAAACATGTAACAAAAGAGTCGGTTGGTTGGTTGGTTATAGTTGGTATGAAATATAGAACAAATGATCATACCAAGAATTACTGTACAGGTGACAAAGGTCGACTGGTCACACATGCATATGGTTGTCAAGATATAATCAAGCCTCCTACATGACGTAGGCCTATAGCCTGTAATATTTGTATTTTTATTCTAAAGTTCAAAATGATCGTGAATTGGGATAAAACACATTGACGCGTTGGATCAAGATTTTGTCGATACGTGTATAATATGACCAGATCCTTTTACTGCTATAGTCATACTAATGGTAAAGAAATTACGATTCGCACTGTCCTGTGTGGCCAATTACATCATGTATATTGTCCCAGACAGTTTATAATTTAAGGTGCAAGTGTTCTGTTACATCTGTTACTTTGTGTCCTTTTTTGAAAAACAAACACATGAAAAACTTGAGTTTTGTGCATCAGTTGGGATCCTGAGCAGGATCCTAGCACTAGTTGTTTATGGATTAGACCAATCACAGCCAAGAGTTTTAACCAATCAGATGTAGTATCAACCTTGGATCAATCAGGCCACAGCTTTGGAAACCAGTGTCAGTTTAGGTGTTAAAATGCATGTGTGTGTGTTTTATTCTGTCACAGCCTTTTGAGCAAACTGGTTAGTTTATCCGACGCCATCCGGCTCCTGCCTAATTCTCTGGCAGATTTTAAGGGGCACCCTTAAGAGGATGTGAATACAGCCAACTCAGAATACACACATCATTTGACATGTGTCATTAGTGTTATGGTTATTTTTGCTGATATTTTTTCTATTTAAATTTTTGTAAGGGGGAAGCCACTCCCTCTTATGTACCCCAGGGGGTCAATTAGATGTGTTGTATCTTCCATAGTATAAACAGAGCTGTTCTCCACAGGTGTGACCAATATAGATTGATTCTGGCCTGATTGGCCCTGGGCCTGGGTGGCCTATTCATTAATGTTGACCTGGGTACCAAATGGTGATTGACATACATGTATGGGACCTGGGAGTCCATTGATTGTATGGTTGATATGTTTCTTTGGGCCTGTTTAACCCATGATGCCGGTTTGCCCAAACCTCAGTATCTGCCAAAATGAGGGGTGAACTGTGACAAAGAGTCACAAAACTAGGTCTTGAGTTTCATCCATTAGTGAATTCGAGTATAATCGAACCTTAATCATTAACAGTCTACGATATTGATACATTTTCAGAAGGTCGAAGCATACAGTGCGGCGCAAGATCAGATACCGATCAGGTGTTTCCAGGCCTCCATAGAAGATGGATGGAATGGTGCAGGCCAATTGGAGAATCATGACAACAGCGGGAAAAGACATGGCCCCAAATGGAGGGTAAGATAAAATGCTACACGTGAGGCTGCCACCACAGGACCAGCAAGATCAAAGGGTTTAAATAGAGAGATTAAATAAGGGGGTATCCCTATTACGGGGTACAGTGATGGAGCAAGGGAGATGTGTGGATCTCTGAAATACACGTAGTCGGAACATTTGAGAGTAAAGTATCCAGGGCGCAAGTAGGGCTGCCCCGAATAGACCGAATATTCGAATACCTTTGCCGGTTAGAATATAAAAATGCCTGTACAAATACAACTCTGATACTATAAAAATGTTAGTATAGAAAGGTCACAAAGGTGCTTAGCAGTGTAAAATACTGCATTTTTGTCGACGGTAACCTTTTCTGGACAGATGTTTATCGTTCCCGTCCGTAAAAGCCTAAACACTAAAAAAAAAAAAAAAAAAAAACAGGCTGGAGTTGGGTTTTATCATTTTTATCAGAACTTTACACTTACCCGTAGTGATGTTGATATAACAGGCGCATGCAAAAAATGTCGATCGGGTAGTCTATAATATCGATTGCCGCCCGTAAAACGCTCGGTATCGAATATTCACATATTCGGTGAAGCCCAGTTTCGAATAATCGAATACTAAATTATTCGAATAATCGAATACTAAATTATTCGAATAATCGAATACTAAATTATTCGAATAATCGAATACTAAATTATTCGAATAATCGAATACTAAATTATTCGAATAATCGAATACTAAATTATTCGATTAATCGAATACTAAATTATTCGAATAATCGAATACTAAATTATTCGAAAATGAACAGCCCTAAGGGCAGGGGCTGCTTTGCCTAAATAGGAGATATTAATACATTTGGGAAATGAGTTAAAACCCAGCTGAAAGCTATTTTTGGAGAAAAGGAAAGATTATCTTATTTCACAAGCGATCCGATGTCTATTGCTATTACAAGGGTTGTGGGTATGTAGAGAGATGATTCGTAGACTGTTCTGTACATCCACAGAATATGATTCGTATTTTACAATGACATTGTGCAATAACGGAGTGTATTTTGTGTACTAACACAATATTGTGGGCTATCACATTTGTATTAGCTGTATTAAATGCACCATCTTTGTGCATTTCTACATAGACCTACAACGTTTGCTACTGTGCAAACAGTGCGAGAGTCCGCTATGCACATTGCGTAGATTATAGCGTATTTCGATTTTATATAATTCGGTAACGCCATTATGGGATATGGTTTCCCACTGACCGTTTCGGTTTTAAAATGGGCAGGGATGTACTATTTAAGAATGTTTGGATAAAAGAATTGTCCGGGAAATAAGATATGATCAGGAACGTGCGGTTGGGAGTAAAACATGGCAATGTAAGGTGACCTTTGCGCACACAAATGTCCGCAATTCTAATTGGCCAGCTGCCGCGTGATGGGTTTCATGTAAGATAACGGTACATTCTCCGTCATTGAACAAGTTAAAAGGTGAGGTAGCGCTGTACATCTACAGAGCGTCCTGGCAAATGTACCGTTTACAATTTCACAATTGGTGGTATACAAAATGTTCCGAACAGAGTTTTAATGTGGTTACAGAATGGGTCCCTACAAACCTTGGTACCACAGCATCAATTTGTACGTGGGGTGGATTTAGGTCCAAGCCCACTTGAGGCCTGAATGAGAAATTAAGTGAATAAGCTGTTCGCGGACATTGTGAAATACTGGGCCCAAGCCCAGTTGAAGATGACCTTGCAGAACAGGAAAACTACCATTGCAAGCTGGTACAGAAAATACGGCATAATCAGAATAATCTATATCATCCGATTTAAATGGTGTTTGGATGAAAGGAATGAAGCTGGCTTCAAGATGAGTTACAGAAAATGCTGAGCTGCCATTATAAATATGTCAATAAAGTGCCGCACTGAAAAAATTGGGCCTAAGCCCGGTTAAGTGTGGTTTGGTGGAAGTAATAAAGCTATCATTAAAATGAATGGAAAGAAATGCTCCATGATGAATTGAACTAAATCTAATTAAGAGTTTGCTTTGGACGAAATAGAGAGAGCTGCCATTTAAAATAAGTCAACAAAATGTTTTGAAACAATTGTGCCTAAGCCCGATTACAGGTCTTTTGGAAGAAAGCAAGAATGCTGCCATTCAAATGAATAGAAAGAAATGCTAAATGGATTAATTTAACCAAAGCTAATCAAGAGTTTGCTTTGGAGGAAATAGATAAAGCTGCCATTTAAAATAGGTCAACAAAATTTTGCTTTGAAACAATTGGGCGTAAACCCGATTAAAGGTGCTTTGAATGAAAGCAATGAAGCTGCCATTAAAATCAATGTGAAGAAATGCTGCACGGATGAATTGATCCAAAGCCAGTTTAGCGTTTGCTTTGGAAAAAATGGGTAAAGCTGCTTGTGAAAATGAGTCAAAAAACAAAAATGTAAAAAACAAAAACAAATGGGAATGAAGCTGCCGATGGAAGAGTTGGAGGTTACCGGGGGACGATGGTCCCTTGAACAGACCATGCATCACACTCATTACGTGTGTATTTGGAAATGAAGACATGCTTTCTTAGCTTTGATTAATTTTTCGAGTTGAAAAATGCATCATGTGAAGTCCGATAACATCACGGTAGTGGCATTCATTCAACATTACGTACGGTGGGACACAATCCAAATCACTAAATTAAATATGTTCATAGACAGATCTGGCAATGGTGCATTGTATGCAAGATTTGGCACAGAAAACATTGGGATATTTTGAGTCCCGTCATTTTTATGCCGACCTTGAGTGGAAACTCAGCCCGTAAATCTTTGGGAAAATCACAGAAAATTCTTTATGCCCGATATGGACTTTTCGCCTTTCGGCGAAGGTATCCAAACAAACAAACAAACAAACAAACAAACACCCCAACAAACAAACAAAGTCGGGCCTAGGCCCGATAAAAGATGCCTTAGAGGAAACGAACTGAAGCTGCCATTGAAGTGGGTAGAAGAAGATGCTGCATAGATGAATTGGACCAAAGCTATGTTAGGGCTAACTAGCTTTGGGTAAAGTATCAAGCTGCCAATCAAAGTAATAATAATCAAAATAATCAAATAAATAAATGCTGCGTTCAGAGAATTCGGCCCATACCCATTCAAAAGTTACTTTGAAGGAGAGGAATAGGGCTGCCATTAAAATGGGTGAAAGGGAGGATGCTACAACTGAAAATTTGACCAAAGCCAGTTAAGGGCCACTTTAGAAAGAAATATTAAACGCTGCATTGAAAAGATTTGATTGGTGCTCTGGAGGCAAGGCACTGCAAAAATTATTCACTTTGAAACCCGCCCACGTTTAATAGTTATCGAACAATTTATCTCTAAATGGCAGATTATTTGCAACCTGGCAAGGATCTAGTTCCCGCTGGGCGCATTTGTTGTGCGTCAGTATTTCCAAATTTGAAATTAGACAGTTTTTGCTACTTTGGAAAAAAAAGAAAATAATAATAAAACCAAAAAATTGAAAATAATAAAAACCAAAACCAAAACAAGAAGCCCAACAAAATAAAAAAATAAAAAAAAAGGAACTGAGCCGCATCTGCAGAGTAAGAAAACGCATGCAAACCCTTGTTTCGAAAGGGCGTCAAAGAAATGGAGTGGCACTTTTATACAGCAGTATAATCGCCCGGGAAAGACCCCTTGTGCGGATCCTAATTTTAAAAGTATTTGTATGCACATCGGGTTTAATTAGGGGGAGTACCGGGTACCCCAGAGGCAGCGGGAAATAGAAGGGGAACCCTTAAGCAATTTGGCAATTTGAAAGTACAGGCAGCATGAATATGGAAGTCAAAAGCCTTTGTACATGCAGCTTGGGAATTTGAGTCTACATGTATAGGCACTACAGGCAGCAGGAAATGGGGGGAGGGCCCCTCATGCAGCTTAGAAACTGGCATGTACACTGTAAAAAAAAAAATAGAATTAAAAAAAAACAAAAATGAAAAAATAAAAATGAAAACAAAAAAACAGAAAAGACACAAATTTTGGGCAACATATCAACAACCCAAAGTCTTGTGCAAATTCTTCCCAATTATTGGTACATTTTTTACCTTAAATAACCAAAAATGTGGTAAATTAATACCAATGTTGGGTAAATAACGGTTGCCCAATTATGTTTTACCAAGCGTTTTTACAGTGTATATGCAGTAGCAGATCAAAGGGGACAGGCCCCTCATGCAGCTTGAAAATGGGATTGTATAGGCAGTATGAAATGGAAGGGGACGGGCCCCTCATGCAGCTTGGAAATTGGAGCCAGGCAGTAGGAGATAAGAGGAGACGGGCCCATCATGCAGCTTGAAAATGTGGGTGTATAGGCAGTAGGAAATGGAAGGGGACGGTCCCCTCACGCAGCTTAAAAACTAGTTGGCGTGTGTAGGCAGTAGAGGATGAAAGGGGACGAGCCCCTCATGCAGCTAGAAAATTTGAGTGTATAGGCAGTGAAAATACAAAGGGGACGGGCCCCTCACGCAGCTTGAAAACTATAGTTTGCGTGTAAAGGCAGTAGAGGATGAAAGGGGATGAGCCCCTCATGCAGCTAGAAAATTTGAGTGTATAGGCAGTGAAAATACAAAGGGGACGGGCCCCTCACGCAGCTTGAAAACTATAGTTGGCGTGTAAAGGCAGTAGAGGATGAAAGGGGACGAGCCCCTCATGCAGCTAGAAAATTTGAGTGTATAGGCAGTGAAAATGGAAGGGGACGGGCCCCTTATGCAGCTTTGAAATTTGAGTATACAGGCAGCTGAAAATAAAAGGGAAAAGACCCCTCATACAGCTTGGGAATTTGAGTGCATAGGCAGCAGGAAATGAAAGGGAAAAGCCCCCAAGGCAGCGTAGGAGTTGGAGATAAGCAGCTAAGTAGTTATTTTGGAGAATAACAGTTGAAGTGCAAGAGAAAAAGAAGTTAAAAAGAACGACAGATAGAGAGGGAAAGAACATAAACATGTGGGAAAAGATGGGAAACTGTTTTTCATGCATTCGGGGGATTAATTTAAATAATGTTGGGACCCCAATGGAAATAAGCCTGTAAAATTGGCTTTTGGGGTTATCACAGGTTAAAGTAACTGTTTTGCATTTATTGTGTTTACTCAATATTTGAGTTCTTGTGTGCTCATGTTGTTGTTGAATTGATATTAACCTGAATAAATCAGTCAATCAATCAATTGGAAAATATTGTCTGGGCCAGACTTTGTAGGTAGAGAGATGATCAAATCTTACAGCCCAGCAAAGCAAATACTCTAGTAGATGCAATATTCCTCGCGTAGATGCGACCATTGACCGCAATAGATACTTCTGCGATCTGATTTTGAGAATGAATGGCGAGCTTCAAGTCTCTGGGATACTGGAGCACAGCGTGTTCATGTATTTTGGGCGCGGATGCCTTGAATTATGTTGGAGGTACTGATTGAAAGAGAACCAGTTTTACATTTAAACGGGGGTAGTAGCGGATTTCACGCGGCTACTTTGTATGCCAAAATATGGTGTCATGAGGTTCGTTCAGCCTCGAAAAGTACTTTGTTGCACGGCCCCATGTAAAAGGGATGGCCCCGGGCCCTCGGTGTCGCTTTAGCCAGCGGAACTTGTGCCAGATTTGATTTGAGTCAAATCAGGGTGTTTTAATTAAAGTTAGTTGGTTTTGGTTTGTCTGGTAACCCGTATCTATAAGCTTTATATTCGTTGTTCCGATTCCCTTTGATGTGGCGCATGCTAGGTAGCGCTCCGGCACAGCGTTTCCGACATTACTATTGAATGCCTGGTACCTCGCATTAGGGGCCGAAGCTATCGGTTCTATGTGTTTCCGGGTCACAGAGGCAGGGGATATTTTACCCGGGATGTAATTAAATTATGAAGTCATTTTGGAAAGGACAAGCTTAAATGAGGTTATTAAGCTTTAAGTAAAAGCCAAGGAAGGGAAGCAATAAATAGCGAAAGTGAAAATTATGGTCTGAGCATTTTAAAGGCCTTTGGAAGTTTCAATAAACTTCGGGATTCTGCTACTGTAACATGTACTTTTCTTTTAATAGGTTCCCTCCTTTGTGGCCCCATGATAGCAAAGCAAGCGCTACTGGCAAATAATATCGCCCCAATGCAATCTTAATCCACGTGCGGCTGAGGAAGTAGTCATCACAAGGAATGTCGTCGAAATTCATGTCGTCGTCGGATGACACGACCCTAGTCCCTTTCGCGCGCCAGGCAAGAGATGAAATACCTTTTGCCGTCTTGTTGAGCGCCCGGAGGCAAAGCCTTTACTGGGTTACAGCTGGGCTCAGATGTTTATGGCCATACGCGCCTGGAGTAGTCAGTCTAAAAGAAAGTGATGTCACCTTAGCATTTGCTGGTAGCGAGAGGTGTTTGTGTTTTGTGCTGCCTCAGTTTTGGATGTCCTCAGTGACCGCGGAGTTGATAGGCGCTGATGTGCAGATAGATCCAAGATTTTGTACCACGATGGATACGTTTGGAAGCTAAGTCCCTAAAACTGTCAAATGAGTCCCAAAGCTTTAACCCTGGCATTCACATTGAAGACAGACTTCGACCTAAGGTTGCAATGGGTGTGGTCAAAGTATACCTTGCTGAGCCACGTACCCCCATCGGGAGAAAGTTCAACAGCAAATTCGGGGCCCACTTGATTGTTTTGGCCTTTTCTTCAAAGAGAGCTGTTTAGTCCCTCAGGATCACATTGGACCTTATCTCATTACCTACTTACTTGCCATGTGAAGGAGATGGGAAGCCGCGGGGATTCCTTTTATTAGGTACCCAGTGCATGGTAACTCATACTCTCTCAACCTTGTCTCGGTAGAAAGACTGGTGCGTCTTTCCATCTGCACGCATTTTAGCCCTCGCCGAGCTTTTCCAAGAATCGGGTAACATTGTCGTTACGCTGGTAGTACCAAAGCAAGCGTTGAATATCTTGGTGGCTATAGTCTTTCGCAAGAAAATCTTGGAGCCTTTCAAAGTTATAACCAAGATGGAGTTTATTAAACTTCCCACCGGCGTGGATATATGCACAGTGTGATGGGCCTTCCTCTTCCGTTATGCGCTTTCAAAGGTTTCCTTTTTCCCCATCCAAAGCCAACAGTGCCAAGGAACCCAAATGTCCTCCGCAATGGGTAGTACCCGATGCCGTTTGCAAGAGGCCAGTTTCCCTAGGTTGGTTATCAGCTTTAAATATTAAGATAAAGGTCAACGATGGTGGTATGAAAGTGTTTTGCAGAATTTTAGCTTGTCATGCAGGGTCCATGCACCAGAGGGCTCTGCTGTACCGTGACGTCAACGATTCCAGTAGGAACACAGATCGTTTGACGGGAACCAGGTATATGCTAAATAATTTCGGAGTGGCCCCAAGGCAGAAGAGAACCCAGTTCCCTGCAGGACCTACCCCTTGTGTCCCGGATTTGCCATCTCTCCAACGCACGACTTGGGTGATCAGTCTATTCTGATAGTCCGATGTAGCCTGAAATCGCACCGAAGGATACAACTACTGTTGCGGTCCATTTTCTGGTCTGTGAAAGGGAGTGGATTTTCAGATGTAGACGCCCAGGTCCGAGTTCCCTTTCCTATGTAGCAAACTGGTTTGAGCAATGGCTAGGCAAAAGGTGCTTGACGATATTCTTGTCGGCAGAGGCAAAGGGTAGTTGGGCAAAATACATGAGTAATACATGATGTCGGCTGTTACATGGATGATGTGGACCTCGCCAAAACAATTCTATGGGAAATTGTTAAGTTTCTGGTTGAACATAATTCTAGGGGTAGGACGCAGTTGTATAGATTTGGCGGCTTAATTCTAGGTGGGCAAGATCTGTCGATCGTAGTGGTCAGCAGAATTTAGCAGCGGCCGCAGTGGACTCCTATGTTGACAAAAACAAGAAAAACCAATTTCGGACAAGGTCAGGTAGTTAACGGGCCAGATCAAGCGGCGCGTCGCAAACCTTTGCTTAAGAGATGGGGGAGGGTTTCGTTCGACGCCTCATCCTCTACAGATTTTGCCTTTTCCTACTTTTATGTCGGACAGTCGTGATCAAGACACCGACCTGGGGTACACCAAGACCTATGAGATCGCGAAAACTAAGGGGGGGGGGGGGTGTCGCTTGTTCAGTTATACGTCGGAAAGACGTTGGGAGAGTATTAGATGGATCCAGCGGAAGCTGTTGAGCGAATGGCTAATATGATAGCTGATAGGAGCTACGGCTTGACCGACGGTTACCTCTTTAGTCCTGCAACCCCCGATAGAAGCTCCCTGCTGTACAAGCCGTTCATAAGCACCAGGCAATAATAATAATAATAATACAAGCATTTGTAAAGCGCCATCTATCTATGTAGACATATTCCGAGGCGCTTGAAGAAAAGAAACTGTCCAGAACTCTACAAATAATTAAATATACATGTACATGTATGTATACTTGAAACAAAACCAGCAATCTAATTATAAGTTGAGTTAAACAGGAATGTTTTAAGAAGGCATTTGAAGGTATGTAAAGATTGACAGCTACGAATTTCCTGAGGCAAAGAGTTCCATAGAGTGGGCGCCGTAACTGAGAAGGCATAGTCCCCATACGATGTTCTAGTTCTTGGTGTCACAAGAAGATGTTTGTCAGATGACCTTAGGTGGCGATTAGGGGAATACTGGGTGAAGAGATCCTGCAGATATGTTGGTGCGCTGTCATTGAGGGCTTTCCAGGTAAGTAGGATTATTTTGAAGGCAACCCTCTGTTTGACTGGAAGCCAGTGAAGATTTCTCAGGACTGGAGTAATGTGGTCAAATTTCCGTGTTCGGGATAAGACACGAGCCGCAGTGTTTTGAACATGTTGAAGTTTGCACATGAGAGTGTTGGTGATTCCAAACAGAAGTGGGTTGCCATTATCCAACCTTGATGTCACGAGAGCATGGATAAGGATGGCAGCCGACTCATCAGTCAGGATTCGGCGGATGCTGTTGATGTTTCTAATATGGTAGTATGACGTTTGGCAAACTTTCTTGACATGCGATTCCATTGACATCGTGCTGTCAAACATGATGCCAAGATTACGTGCAGTCGTAGAACGTTGAATATTGGAAGTCCCAAATTGCATCTGGTTGCATCTGATTTTATCCTGGCTACGTTTGGAAGTGATAATTAGAAGTTCGGTCTTGTCGTCGTTAAATTTTAATTTATTCCTGGTCATCCATTGCTTAAGATCACAAACACATTGTTCAATACGCTGTCTCACGGAATGTTCGTCGTCTTGGTTTCCTAGATGAAACGATCCATATATCTGTGTGTCGTCTGCATAGCAATGAACTTGAAGTTGATGCCTCCGTACAATAGCGGCAATAGGCTCGGAGTATATTGTGAAGAATAAGGGACCTAATACTGATCCTTGAGGGACGCCAGAAGAAAGTGAGATGGGAGATGATAAAGATCCATTGATGTTCACAGTCTGTGTTCGATGACATATATATGATCTAATCCATTGCAGGGCTGGACCAGTAACACCGATGGACTGAAGGCGGTGGAATAAAACATCATAGTCTATAGTGTCGAATGCTGCAGAGAGATCAAGGAGAACAAGGAACACACCACGCTTATCGTCAACTGCCCGGAGAATATCGTTCTTAACTCTTAGAAGAGCAGTCTCTGTTCCATGATGTTTTCTATACGCAGATTGCAATGGTTCATGTAGATTGTGTTCAGTCAGATGATCAGTAATTTGGGAATAAACAACCTTCTCTATTACTTTGGATATGAATGAAAGGTTGGATACGGGACGAAGGTTCTTGAGGTTTTCAGGATCGAGGGTGGGTTTCTTCAGCAGAGGAGTCACCAGGGCATTTCTAAATTGCTGTGGGAATTTAGAAGATTGAAGAGACAGGTTGACAATTTTGGAGATAACTGGAGCCAAAATATTCAGATTGTTCTTTAGGAGCCAGGTAGGAATTGGATCCAAATCGCACGTCTTTGATGGTGATGATTTGATGATTTTCCTGATTTCCTCATCCAGAGCTGGTGTGAATTCTTCCAATGGTGTAATATCAGAGTGAGATGACTCGGTGGTATACGGCTGCATACAATCTAGATCGCGGTCAAGATTATTACGAATGTTCCGAATCTTTGTTATGAAATAATCACTAAAAGTTGTCGCCAATTCCTGTTTATTGTCGTGTGTGGGTAGTTTAGTTTTTCCTTTGTTGTGGAGTAGAGATTCAACAATTTTGTAGAGCTCTCTCTGGTTCCCACAGCTGGCTAGTTTTTCTTTGAAGTATGATGATTTGGCACTGTTGATCATATTAACAACACAGAGTCGTTGCGCTGTAAATTGGTTTCTATCAGATTCTGGTCTGGTTTTCCTCCAGCGTCTCTCCAATTTCTTGCGGTGTCTCTTGGCATCGGCAATCTCCGGGGAATACCATGGATTGGCTGGTCTAATGGTAATACAGCGAGTTTTCAGTGGAGCATGCTTTTCCAGAATAGACTTCAGTGTGGAGTTGTACTGATCTATGAGTGTTTGGAGGTCATTGGACGGGTTGGTAAACAATTCTGACTGGCTAATATCGTTGGAAAAACTGTCATGGTCTAGAGATCCATATTTCCGATAGGAAATATGCTTCTTAGTTGGTTGAGGTTTAGTCAGATTCAGTGCACAATGCAAAGCAGCATGATCTGTCAGAAAACATGCAACATCCACTGAATCAATTAGGTTGTCCGTGGGTCGTGCAAAGACAAGGTCCAATATATGGCCACTCACATGTGTAGGAGCACATACAAACTGTTTCAGGTTAGTGTTTTGAATTATATCATTGAGGTGGCGAGCAGCAGAATCATCTGTATCCCAGTGGAAATTAAAATCCCCAACAATGAGCAACTTGCTTGGGGATGCCGAGAGTACACTGACATATTCGGAGAAATCGTCAAGGAACATTGTAGGGGTTATACGATTCTTTGAGCTGTATGGTGGCCTATAGATGATTACCAGCTTCACGGATGAGAAAGTTCCTTTGACAGTTACATCACAACATAGACTTTCAAAATTACCACTACTGTGTGATGTTATTGGGCCGTGTTTGATATTGGTCTTATATATGAGAGCAATACCCCCACCAGTTCCATTTGGACGAGGTACATGACACATGTCATATCCAGGAATGCATAATTCACCTATTATTTTATCATGTTTATCAGTAGCTGATAACCAAGTTTCAGTCAGTGCAATCAAATCAAAATCATGTTCAATAAAGTAGTCAGTAGTAGGTTGGTTTTATTGCACACAGACTGGCCAGTCTGTGTGCAATAAAACCTGGGCATTTAGGACACACAGTTTGGAGAGCATGGGTTGTTTCAGACTACTGTCTGTTGATGTTGGCGGTGTTGATATATGCAGGTCATTGTCCGAGGATACAGTTGGTATTGCATCGTGTACCACTTGTGTTGGGGGGTCAGATCGGTTTCCTCGACGTGACGGTCGCTTTGTGTTTATTCGTAGGTCTTTCAAGGTGGACCATGTAGCTGGAGAAACGGGTATTGTTTTACATCTTAAACCGATACTCAGGAGATGCTCACGCTCATACCTATGAGTAGGTTTGTTGATGACTGCAGCTGTAGTTATTTCACTAACAGGACCAGGGTTGGGGTTTATATCCCCACAGATTAAAAGAGCAATGTTGAAATTTGAAGAAGAATTCTGGTAGTATGGAATAGGTGTTTTCAGGTAACACTTGATGGTCAATCTCTTCCATGTTGGGCCATATGCTGGAGAGTATGCATATCTGGCAGACCGTTCACTTGCTAATCCCTGCACATCACACACCAGAACAAGGACAAACAGGAAACTCCAAGTTAACACCTCCATTGTATAAGGCAGTGGGCAGGAGACAAACAGCAGCTCCTCTTATTGTTCAAGCATGGTCAGGCTTGTGGCTTGGCTGATGAGTCATTGATCCGTGGTTTGCATGGCTGAAAAGCCCATCGATGAATATTACCTTCCAGTGAGCAACAATTGAAGATTTCCAACATCAATATTTCAACTAGAAGAGTAGATGACAACATGTAGATAGCACCAGAAGATTCCTTGGTGTTAGCTCTTCATGGTGATATAAAATATGCAACAAACTAATGTGAATAGCAGGATATAATACATGAAATATACAGAGCGAAAAAAGTGTGCAGCTTGCGCGCACAACTACACTCGACTGAGACTGAGACTGAGACTACTTCGTTGCATCATTTTACCCCAGGAATCGAGATCTTAGACCTCTCGGGGCAAAACCGGGGTTGCCATTGCACTATAAATTCACATCATTGCACGATGATGGGCCATTGCAAACAGGTAACACATCGGACCCTTAAGAATCACACAGGTATTATGGTTTCTTAACGTTTTGAAAAGTACGAATGCCAAAGGGCGTAGTGAGCCCTGATAATAGCAATCGCCCCCCGGTAGCAGGCTTTAATTGAGCTTTTTACGGATCGTTGGATTCGAGATTCAAAGCAAAGACAACATCTCTAAATTTCAAGAGAAGATTTTAAGCGCGTCCAGTACACGGAATCTTTGAGAGTTGGGGTGAGATATGGGGTGAGATATGGGGGTAAGGGTGTCTCTAGGGGCGGCTTTATGGGGATTGGATGCGGGCTATAGGAGTTTCGGGAACGAAGAATCGTTTCCACCCATACCTAAGACATGTAGAATCTGGAGCCCGAAACCACAGCGATGCAGATAGGTTACTATTTGCATCGCTGTGAACGTAGAGGGCGACTGATCTACATCAGTCGCGATTCGGACAGGAGTGTGGCCAGGGATGACGGGCTAAGGTGATTACGGACGGGTTTTGTAAGTATGGAATTATTATTATTTTTTTCCCACCCCACCCACCCCTAGAAACCAGTCGGTTTTGGTTCGGCTCTGGGTTCTACTCTCGAATCGTTTCCACCCATACCTAAGACATGTAGATTCCATTACAGAAAACATCTCACCTCTGTTTACCTACATTTGCATATCAGCGCGCAAGCGCACAAACCTCGCTGAAAGAAAGCGCCCAAGCCGCACCCTCCGCGCCCACTGCATGCCCCATAAAGGACCCCGCAATATACCGGCTCTTCCTAGTTTTTTTTCAGCGACGCGTACAGTGCACATCGTGACACACACACATAAACCGTTCAACGTTGTAACAACAATGGCGGACGTCGCCAAAACGTAAAGGAAGCCTGTCACGTCAAGCCGTTCATCGGGGAAATCACCCTCCGTCCAATTCTCCAAGCGTGATGTTCCTGCCGCTTCGACCGGGCCTGTTCCCCCGTGTACGACAGCCGGAAATTCCTCGGGGACAAGCCCTCCTTCAACGGTTATCCCCCGAGAGATCCCGCATACCTTTGGTAGTTTGCAGGAGCACATGCAAGCAATGGATGTCGACCCACATGTGCTAGCGGGACGGCGGGGCATGGCGTCAGACACCGTTGCGTCCCTCAGTGCGACCAGCCCCGCCCGGTCACAGAGGCCCGGGGCACCACCGGCACCACATTCCAGCCACGCTACTACAGTTTCATGGTCTTGCGCGCAACCAGGTTACACGGGCGAGCCACGGGATTTCCCCCACCGCTCTCAGCCCCATACGTGGTCTTATTTTCCGAACGACCCTCGTCAGTTCGACATCGGCACACACGCACCATATCCTACCTTCGATCCGCGTGGTTTCTCCACAGCAGCCCCGGTGAGCTTTTCACGCCACTACACTCCGCATTCTTCCAGGGATTATGGCGTGCCTTTGTCTGTAGGATTCCAGCGTCAATCCCCACATTGTTCCGGTGACCACACTGGGCGCTCCGCTACCAGGAGATCGCGGCACGCCACCCACGCCCGTTCCCGCTCCCGGTCCCGCTCCCGTTCACGTTCGGAGCCGGAGGATCGACGTTTGGGCTATCATCGTTTTTCTACTGACCACTCGCGGTCTGAGTCACTCGCGGGCATGGAAGTCGTCACACCCATTCCAGATCTCCTTCGGGGTCGTATGTTTCTTCTGGACGGTCAGGTGATGAGGACAGCCTCTCCATTTCCCAGCGGGCTAACATTACCATGTCCGAAGTGGGTAAGCTTCTTCAGTTTCCCCCTTCTTCCCCGGTGGCGCCCTCTCGGCCCTCATACCGTAGAGATGCTGGTGCTTTTCCATCTCCACAGCCCACATTTCCAGTGGATAGAATGTGTGCAGACATCATGAATGAGGCCCTACAACAGGTGCAAGGAAAACGGGCACTCCCACAGGTAAAGCGTAGCCACAGTGACATGTTTAATACCAATGCTGCAGACCTCTAAACATATTTTTCGACCCCAGCTTTATCTTTGGAGGCCAAGGACTTGCTCCGACATGAAAACTCACAATTTCGCAAGCAAATTTTTGATGGGAAAAAGCAAGCACTAGACAAGATAATTTCTGCTCTGGACAACCATTTGCGCCATGGAGCGAAGGTGACCTCCTTCTCCATCCTGTTGTCTGATGCTCTTGCTCGGTGCCATGAAGATCCCTCTTCAACTGACCCGGGTAAATTGCCTGCGATGTTTAATTTTCTGGATGATTGCCTGGGTTTCTGTCTTCGGGAATTTGCATTGGGATTTGCTGCCACGTCCTTGTTACGACGCTCCCTTGTACTGGACAATTTGTTCCTCCCGTCGGTTGGTTCTAAAGACCGTCTCCTTGATCTTCCCCTGGGTGGGGGCGATCTCTTCGACAATCGGTTTGATGAGACTATGCTGCAAGAGGCCAAACGTCTCAAAACTGAAGACAAGTTGGATCTTCGACGCCGTACAGCCAAGCGCCCGTCTACTTCTGTGTCCGGTCAACCAAGTGGGAAGCGGTCAAGAAATGCTCCTGCCTACCAAGGCTCAGCTTATCAGTTCAGGGGTTATGCCAGCCAGTCTTCCTCATCCTTTTCAGCCTCCCGGTACTTTCAGAGACAGCCCCCCAGACCTGCGCGGCCCTTCAAGTCCCGAGGGTCGCGGGCCAAGAGGGGCTTCTGACTGCAGCAGAGTGCTTATTCCCCAGGCTACGGGTCCAGTCGGTGGTCGTCTTGTAGGGTTCAGCCAAAGATGGTCCGACGTGACGTCGGATGCGTTGGGTCATCCAGACCGGGATATCGTCTGGAGTTTACCAGCGGCCCACCGCTATGGTCTCCACGCCGGTCAACTCCGGTTCCTACGGACTCGGCCCGCAGGACATCTTTAGAGGAGGAAATCCGATCCCTGCAGGGCAAAGCTGCTATCATTCCACTTCCTGCAGGATGCACACTGGGCGTCACATCGACCTTCTTCCTTGCTCCAAAGAAGTCGAAGGAGTGGCGACCCATTCTCAATCTCCGGCCTCTCAACTCTTACATCAGGCCAAAACATTTTCGCATGGAAACACTTTCGACAGTTCTCCAGTCTCTGAAGGTGAATTGGTGGGCTACGTCCATCGACCTGAAGGATGCTTATCTTCACGTTCCTATTCATGCAGCACACCAGAAATGTCTCCAGTTCATATATCAGGGAACCGTGTACCAGTTCCGATGTCTACCCTTCGGTCTTTCCACTGCCCCTCGGGTCTTCACCAGGATAGCGAAGGTTGTCGCAGCCTTCTTGCGTCAACGGCAAATACACATGTTCGTATACCTGGACGACTGGCTCATAGTGGGCCCAACGCCTCAATGTGCAGAGAGAGCCCTCCTGCTGACGGTTCAACTTACTGCCGAGCTGGGTTTCATCATCAATGCCGAGAAGTCTTCTCTGATTCCTTCGCAACGCCCAACCTACCTTGGGGCTATTCTGGACTTGGCATCGGGCAGGGCGACGCCAACTTCGGAGCGCTGTCAGACACTGTGGGGCTGCATCGGAATTTTCATGTCCTCGCCAACTCTCCCAGCCGCAGCCTGGCTCCGATTATTAGGCCTCATGGCGAGTCTGGTGGACCTGGTCCCTTGTTGCAGGATGCACATGCGTCCCATACAACTTTATCTTCTATATCACTTCCGACCACGACGGGATCCCATCTCGATAATGGTCCCAGTGACCCGGCTTATTCAGGACCAGCTTCTCTGGTGGCTATCCCAGGACAACCTTCTATGCGGTACAGTTTTTCCGCGCCCCTGCCCATCAGCCATTCTCACTACGGATGCTTCGGGGCAGGGTTGGGGAGCTCATCTGGACGACCAATCAGTGGCCGGCACGTGGTCTACGGCGGACCGCCAGTTACACATCAATCACTTGGAGCTCCTGGCAGTGTTCAAGGCCTTACAGTCCCTCGAACTCAGAGTCCTCGGCAAACTGGTCCTGGTCAAGTCGGACAACTCGACCGTAGTGTCCTACATCAATCGTCAGGGGGGAACTCATTCTCCGTCCCTCTGTCTAGCCACTTGGGAGCTACTCCGTTGGTGTATTCCTCGCCACATCTCTCTTCAAGCCACCCATCTGGCTGGCAAGAAGAACATCGTCGCCGATGCTCTTTCCAGGGGTCGTGTTACTCCAACAGAATGGACTCTCCATCCTACGGTAGTCCAACACATCTTCAATATCCTGGAAAGGCCTCATGTGGACCTGTTTGCATCCCACCTGAACAATCAGCTTCCGAAATTTTGTGCGCGTCATGCTCACCCCATGGCCTGGAAAACGGATGCTCTCAGCTTCGGATGGACGGGGATTCATGCATACGCGTTCCCTCCAATCTCTCTCGTACCACATGTTCTGAGGAAAATAGAGGCAGATTTGTGCAGAATAATCCTGGTGGCTCTATTCTGGCCAAGACAACCATGGTTTCCTCGGCTTCTGGACCTTCTTGTCCATGCACCTCTCATGCTCCCCGACCGGCCAGACCTCCTGCCACAACCGAGGTCTCGCGTCCTACACCCAGCTCCAGCCACTCTTCATCTTTGTGCCTGGATGCTGTCCAAGTCTCCCTCCGAGCGGCTGGCTTTTCGGAGGAAGCTACTGCCCTGGCAGCCAAGAGCAGACGTGCATCCACCAGGAGAACTTATGATAGCACACTTCTGCACTTCACCAGATGGTGTACGGAGAGAGTTGTCGATCCCCATACAGCATCTGTAGCTTCAATTGGGGATTTCTTCCTGCATCTTTTTACCTCTGGGCTTCAAATTGCCACGATCAGAGGATACAGGTCGGCAATTGGTGTCCTTCATCAGGGCTTTCAGGATGGGTCATCCATTTCATCCAACACGTCCATAGCTCACTTGATGCGTGGTATGTTCAATGACCGGCCTCCCACTCGAAAGTTGGTTCCATCTTGGGATCTGGGTGCCGTGCTCCTGTCTCTTGCCAAGGCTCCATTTGAGCCAGCAGATGGCTCTTCTCTCCATCACCTGACGCTCAAAACGGTGTTTTTGTTGGCGGCTGCTACGGCCCGCCGCCGAAGTGAGCTCCATGCCCTGTCAATAGAACCAGGGCACATACGTTGGGAACCGGGTGGTGTTCGCTTGATCCCACGGGCCGCGTTCCTGACAAAGAACCAGTCGGCAAATTTTTCGCCTCCTGACATATTTGTGCCAAACTTGACATCCTTCTCTTCGATAGCTGAGGATAAGTGGTGGTGCCCCGTGCGAGCCCTGAAATACTACATTGCTCGCACTCAGCCTTTGAGAGGTGATATCAAGCAGCTGTTTATCACGACCATCCAGCCTCATCATCAAGCCTCTGTGACCACGATCGCTCGTTGGATTTCGGAGGCAGTAGTAAGTCCTGCCGAAAACCGAGGATCGAAATTTCACGCCCATGAGACACGTAGCGTGTCCACTTCTTGGGCCCACCTGCTTGGAGTTTCTCTTTCAGATATCATGAAGGCGGCCTGCTGGAAAAATCCATCCACATTCACGTCATGTTACTTGAAGGATGTCGTGCAAGCGGAGGGTCACATGGGCAGGACAGTCCTCCAGGAAACTGCACGATCAGCAGCCCGCCGGGCCCGCAAAGCTCCTTTAGAATAGATGGGATGCTCCCGGGTATGCCTAAACAACCTTTTCATGTCTTCTGCAGTTTCATGTAGGTTCTGTTTAGACTTCTTCGCCACTGCATGTCCCTCCCTCCCCAAAATCTTTCGGTGCTACTCTGCAAATGTAGGTAAACAGAGATGTTTTCTGTAATGGAATTCCCAAAATCCAAGGGGATTTTCCATTCTAATAAGAAAACACTCACCCCTGTTTACTTCCCCTCCCGAATGGGGACCTTCATAGTTAAAAAAAAAAAAAAAAAAAAAAATAGGACGAGCCGGTATATTGCGGGGTCCTTTATGGGGCATGCAGTGGGCGCGGAGGGTGCGGCTTGGGCGCTTTCTTTCAGCGAGGTTTGTGCGCTTGCGCGCTGATATGCAAATGTAGGTAAACAGAGGTGAGTGTTTTCTTATTAGAATGGAAAATCCCCTTGGATTTTGGGAAATCTGGAGCCCGAAACCACAGCAATGCAAATAGGTTACTAATAAGGCATCCACACAACACTGTACCGGTATGTGGACAGCAGGAATTACATCTTATTTGACTTTCGATAAATATTTTTACATAAGAATATATAAAGGATTGGCGGGTAAAAATATATATAAATGTAATAATTGCAACTTGACAAAGCACTCGGCCACAATAAATAGCACGAATAAACGTCATGTTTATTGGCAGCAACTATTTGGAACTGGCAAAAGATTGAAAAATAATGAAAATTTAAGTTTTCTTTTCTTCGCGATATCTATTTTAATTAGGCTTTTGAGAAGCACTGTATACACAGTGCTAATAAAAACAAGTCTGGAAAGACAAGAAATTCGCTGTTCAAAAGTGTCTTTGTTAAATTAAAATTAAGCCATTTATTTCTAAATCCCACTGATAAAGAAACATACATGCCCATAAAAGTATCATGTCAATGTATTTCACAGTTACCGGCATTTACAGAAGCGCTTGTGGAGTAATACTCATTATTCTGATCCAGATATTTGTAGATTAAACGTTGATATATATTGTTTGGCATATTTGAAAGTAATATAGTGTACCTATATGAAAAATAATTAATATGGCTTCCCCGGCGTATAGCCAGAATATTTTCATGGGGGTATAGTCCAAACTTCAAAAGAACGAGCAACAAAGAACAGAGAAATTGAACAAGGTCAAACGAAAAAAGTTAAGCAAAAAAGAGAAAAAGCAAAATAGAATCACAAAAAGGGTCCTCTAACATTTTGGTGTCTTAATTATCAAATTTTAGGTACATTGGAGCGTTTCTTTTAAAGCAGGGCTTGCGTCAGTAGTGTTGTAATGTGTATTTGCATGCGGTAATAGAGTACTAATTTTGTATTTGATTTTGAATTCAGAGAACTTATATTTGAGAATTAAAATACATGTACTTGGACTCGATATTACTCGACTAAAAAATAGACTTTATTTAAGTGCTTAGTTGATGCCTTATTTTCAGTAGAATGTGTAGGAATGGGTAAAAAGAATAAATAGCTAACTCTTTTGTTTGTTTGGTTTTGTTTTGTATATTTTGGTTTTACTTTTTATTAGATTTTTGATTTTTGGGCGGGGACTTCGTATTGATGCTACCCCCCCCCCCCCCCCCCCCCCCCCGAATAAATTCTGGCGACTCTGGTGTATGTACTTCATCGTTAAAGTATTTTCACTCGATTCTTCAAAAGCTTTAAATGTATCATTCTTTTTCAGATTCATATAGTTATTCATGAAGGCAATTCATTGCAATAACTTATAGTAATATTCACAATCTAATGTACTCGAACTCAGTACTCGAGCACTCGTTTTGAGATTATCAGTACTCGGGAGTACTATGTACTCGGATAAAAATATACTAAAACACTCTTCATAATTTGACAATAGGCATGGAATAAACAAATCAAATAAATGCAAAACAATTTTCAAGTTAAACACAACTTTGAAACTGCCTTGTTTTGTGAATGCACATCCAAAAATTCTTTGTATTTGTTTTGATACATGTTTTCATTGTTCACTGGAGGAATTACAATGAGTTAGAATCTGCATTATTTTGATTTTTTTGCTAGAGCTTTCTAGGCATTGTTCAGCCGTTGAAGGGTTTGCCCCACAGACTGCCCAAACAGAATATCTTCATTTGTGTCAAAGCTTTTCATTGAACAAGTGAGAATGTATACTCACTTGTTTACTACTGGTCACCCAGACTATAAAGACGTGATAGAGAAGGATAACAGCTGAAAGGTAATCGCCCAAGACATTGGGGTGGATTTACAGCAACAGACAAGTCAAGTGTGGTCTAGTGCCAGTGGTTGAACTTGAAGGCAGTGTGCAATCTTGGGATTCGGCTGTAATCTCGGAAAGAATGTTGCATTCTGACGCCACTTTTTCCATTATTTATCAATGAACGTCAGTCATTAAAATGTTGAAAAGATATAAATCTTAGACTGGGAATTCACGCGTAGCACACAATAAAACAATACATTTATGGAAGATCAAATTTTTCTTCAAAAACGTTTTTCTTTTATAATTCTTTAGTAGGGGGCACGTGAAAAAAAAACATTAGTGTGCATATTTGCATTAAGATGTACACAGCCTACATGGGTATTGTATTATGAACAGCGCCCCCTAGTTTAATATTGTTTCCAGTCCCCCCTCCCCCCCCCCCCCCCCCCACCCGCTTTTCGAATTTCTTTGATTGACCAGGATTTTGGTGAACCCCATCCCCTACTCGCCATTCGCCATCCCCCATCCCCCCACTCGCCGACACAGATTTACGCCACTGGGGCATTAACAATGGTAAGAAATCCAACAAACTTACCGCACATGTATTCGTCGTTTCCCGGGGCACAGTTAAACCAACCATCACACAGATCTCCAGATGGTATGCAACCTGATCCTCTCCACGTCTCACATGCGAATTCATCCAGAGGACAGGCATCTACATTCAGGAAAGTGAGGGAAAGTGTGATGTCATCAGCACACAAAATTACTGTTACTCCTGCAGACATGGTTTGACTGGGGGAGGAGGGGGTGGAGCCCATGGATCCCAAAGTATTTTCTCACCTTTCCCTGAAATTTCACTCAAATGTAAAAGGTCCAAACATTATTGTAACAAAGTGCATGGTCCTCATTAGAGCATAATGGTTTGAAGACCATCCTCTCCCCCACCCCTAAAAACGAAGAACAAAACAAGAAACCAAATCGAGACAGAAAAGTAAAGACACCATTTTGATTTAGGAATGTCGCGTGATTGTTAAAGTGGTGAAACTTTCAAAGTAAAATACTTGGACTTTAAAGGTGTACACAGACGGATTTCATATTGTGGACTAGAGTTAGCCTTCAATAGGCCTATCTTGTGGTGGTTTTTAATGTAAAACACAAGGCTATATGGCAATTAATACTGTGAATGTCACTGTTCACTGTTCACTGATCCCAAAACCCGCTGGGGTCGTAGGGGCGCTGCATCGACGAACGCTGCACCATCTGACTCCACCTCTGATGGTCATGGGCAATTGCCTGGGTTTGGCAAAGCCTTTCCCGGCCAACTCAACAAATGTTATCTGTCCATCTCTTCCTCTGTCTGGCCCGTGTCATCTCGTTACGTGTCCGTACCAGCTCAGCTTTCTTTTCTTTACTGTGGTCAGCAGATCTTCGTAGTGACTCGCATGTTGAGTGATGGTTCTGCGGACTTCATTATTTTGTGACATGTTCAGTATAGGAGATGTAAAATTCCTACACTTGGTTGTCATCATAGTCCGTTGTTGGTGCATAGGCCTGTATGATTGTGATGTTGAAGAGTACTGCTCGAAGGCGGATGGAAATAAGCCTGCTGGATACGGCGCTGCACCCGAGTACTGCTTTTCTGATGTTCTGATTGTGGCAAGGAATACTACGACATTGGCATGCTTGTCAATACAGTACATGCCCTTCCTTGGTTAGATGTTCCACAGGGTTCTTCCATGTGACTACACAGAGGCCCACAACGTGCCAGGTATACCTCTCCAGTTCATACGTGAATTCCTCCAGTTTTCCTACTTGGGCAAGTGTTCTCACATTCCACTTGGCTATTGTAATGTAATTGGGCGATTCCGTAAATATGGGGGCCAGTGGTAAAAATGAACATTCTATATACTTTCTTGGCGGATTTGTCATGCATGGTTAGTTCACATATTCATTTCTGTATGTTTATTGTGTAACTAACATCAGTGTGCACTAAATAAAACTAACAAAATTCTAACAAGATTCCTGCCCTACTAAAAAGAACTTTACATACCACAATTTTCAAGGAAATCGTTAAATATAACAAATAGAAAAAACCTTTAAACATAAAAGGTGATTTATGAATTTAGGGCCTAAAATGTGTATGTCGCAAGTTGGCCCCCATATTTACGGAATCACCTAATTCCTCCCACCGATCTTCTGCATTAAGGTTCCAACAGTAGTATACTTATCGCCTCCGCCCTGGTGTGAGACGGAAGGCGCGGTCCTTGGTATCCCGGTCGGCGACTGATCCGGTATAGTAATTGATGTTTCGTTCATCTTTATGCAGTGTGTCTTGGACATAGTCAGCCTGGTGGCGCCCACCCCTCTCCAGGCTTAACCACAGCCGACTTCCTCCAACTAGGTTGCTCGCCCTGGTCACGAACACGTGGCCGTTAAAGTTCATCTAGGAGCTCTTCCGCCCTGGCCGGTGACTTTATCGAGGAAGTCATTCGCCAAGTGGTGCCGTGTTAACACCACTCCCTGTCTCCCTCACGTGGTTCTGCGGGGTGTGGCGCTTGGAGCTAACACGTGAGAGATTTAGGGGATGGGTGAGGACCAATGCGCCCGTCCACTCAACCAGGTGGAGTGCAGCCTGCAAGGCAACAAAGGTACTCTATCCAGAGCTCCCCACAATATCGGTATATATATTATAATTGTACAGTAGGGTTTTTGCGAATATTTGGTATTTCTTTTAATCTTCAAATCAGCAGAATTGACTTGCTGAAAATCACTTCTAAATCAAAGAATTTAAATCACTGAGTAAGGTTTGCTTTTTATTCTCCCATAAAAAAGTCCGAGTGAATTTATCAATCGAATGCAGGATATTATTGATTTGTCACAGTAGGTACGGTACTTACCGCAGCCCAGCTCATCTTCATATGATGGACATTCAAGAATGCCATTGCAGACAGAAGACTGGTCCAGACATACCCGGCTAGATGGGCAGGCGTACTTGCCGCCCTCACAATCTAAGGGAAACGTATAAGTGGGGAGTCAATATAGACCGTGCATATGACGTCACATCCAGAACATGTTTTTCTTAAACGCACGAGTATCGCTTTGTACTTTATCTTTGAATTTAAATATCACATTATATCAAATAATTGCAACGCCATTTCAGTTGACATATTTAGTGACATATATTGCACTACAGTCTGCAACTAAACAGAAAAAGCAGAACAAAAATTACAACATCTGGGGAGTCTCAAGCCTTACCCCTTTGGTGTGCCACTGGAGGGCGCCCTGTGTATTTTTTATTTAAAAAGATAGGAGCAAGTTCGAGCTGCGACGATTTGTAAAAACACTAGTCGATTTTACATGGTAACCGGTACATAAATTACATTGGCGGTACCAGGAAAATTGACCAGTGGTCGACAAAAGGTCGCTGCGGTGACGCTTAATGTCGCCGAGGGCGCTATCATTATTTTGCATCCAGTAATTTTATCAATTGAAGGATTGGAACTGTTAATCGCAAAACAGGCTCAATCGGCTTTCTGTTTATGTGAAATTGTTTTAAACGAAATCGCACATTCATTCATTCATTCATTTATTTAAAACGCATCAGAAGTATTTCAAATTACCTTTGAATTTTCCATAAAACAATTTAATATCAATTTCGTGGTTGTGTATCACTACATGTGGCTGTGTATTACGCAACCAACGACCAATTCAGATCTTATTTTAAACATTCCAACTAATGAGAGATATCATAACCAAGGACACAGGTAGCAATGCATCTTTAGCTGATTGCATTTTTGTCATCGAAAATGTGTACAGTGATTGTTGTTATTTGCACTTCACCATAATAGGAACTTACGTGAGTGATTGTTACTGTAGGAGTTCAAGTTGTAAGTTATGGAATCATTGACCAATGAAGAAGACTCACCGGGACCCGACGATGAGTAGGAGTAATGTTGGGTGAGTACTGCAGTTGACACCACAATAAGCGTTAGTAAGGCCATCATCGACAACACCCACGGCTACAAGTGTTTGACCTGGATTGGGAAAAACACCTCTTTGCAACATCAACCCTCAGAATCTTACTTTTCATCATAATTCTTGTTCAAAATGAAACCACGGAATGCATTGAAATTTTTTGGCCTCTGATTTCAAAGCAGTAAAGTTTTAGCACAGTGGTGTTATTTCTGAAAAGGATATTATAATGTAAATATATACTAATTTAACCATCAATACGTTCATTTGATCAATTTTTGCCTGATCTAAAGCTTTAAGACAACATTGTCATATTGTGGCAATCTTTTTCAGTAAAACATAAAATAAACATTTTGGCAGGAAATCGATTACCAACGAAGCAGCCCCATGAATAACTTTTCAGTAGTAAGAGGCTGATGAAACAAACGATCTATAAAGCGTTTACCAGCAGCAGCAGATCTTTCAATAGCTGACTCCAACCGTCTACTGACCTATGACCATGCACGCACCATTTGTCCATGCATTATGGCCATAGTACTGGGTGTAATGAAGCAATTGAAACAAAGTGTCTTGCTCAAGGACAAAAACACAATGAGTCCGTGGCTTGGTTCAAACTAAAGGGAAAGGAGGCGCTAGAGGTTGTCAATCACTACCAAACTAATTGGCTTTCAACAAAATTTAATATTCTGCTTTTTCTTCTTTTGTGGGAAGGCAAATACCTTGTGTCAATTGGACATTTCTGGGAGTTACAGACATTTTTCAAAAACTCTCAAGTCGGGTCCCCCAGAACGGTTACTTTCAACAAAATAAAATCGGCCCAACCTAAACGCCGATTTCGACTGGTCCCCCTCTCAACAGTACTACGTAAAGACCCAGCAGACTTCTCAATATATATTTTGTTTTTATTGGTAGATAATTTAAAAAGATTTTTGTTTGATTACTTTAATTCTCCATTTTTAAATGAAGAATTAAAAATGAATACAACCGGCAGTGTAAAGTGACAGTACAATATAAGTGATTGAATTTTTCTTGACTCCTATGATCGATTCCTTTGGTGACGAAGATACACGATCGTCGACTTAACCACTTCGGCTGGCTACGTCACATGTTATTGACACGCAGTCAGTGGGCCAGGACGCGATAAAGCGCGCCAAAATCAACTCCACACAGTTGATAAACATACACAGTTGACCACGATATATTTCGGACTTGTTGAATTCAATGGCAATATAATTTTTATATGACGTCATCAAAATACTGATTTGTGATTACTCGCCTAACGTAAACATGTATCCCAGGTCTAAGTGTACACGGTAAAGAAATGATGATTTTAAACGAATAATGATGTGAAATAACGTTGGAGTGATCGCCCAGAATCAGCCGATGTGGTTCTGTTAACCTATTATGTACCAAACGTTACCATAGAAACATGCCACTCATTTCAGTTCAGTTTGTTTTCATCAATTATAGAAGTGGACTTCAAAAAGCTGAGTTTGTCGAGACCCAACAACAACCCTGTGTAGCTGTTCATTCAATGATGTTTACAATCGCGGCCGATAAGGAAAAAGGATATTAACATAATGTAGAATTTGATTGAGTACGAATTTGAAAGTAAATATAGTTCATATTTGGAGCTAAAGAAGGAGACATGGTTGACTATTTATGTTAGCGATGGGCTACAGGCCTATGACTAAGTTGGATGTTATGGGGCGGCACTTAATGTTCTTGAATGCACTGGAGTCAAAGACTGATCCTAGCAGAAAATTCTAGATGTGCATACCTTCGTGGCCATGGCGTGAGAGCTTGGTGAGTTGGACCAATTAAGGTGTACGAGGTGCGATCAAAAAGTTCCGAGACTGTTCCTGTTGCGAACGAACGGAGCGAGCACAGTACTGTGCATATAGCAGGTGTAAGCAATAACTTTCGTGAGTAAGTATTCCAAGTTACACCGCTTGATCAATATTGGCACCTGTGTTACACGCATTTTTGTGACCACTGGTACGTGCGCATTTCCGATTTCACCATGGAGCTGAACCCCGAGCAGAAGCAGCACCGTGTCGAAGTCTGCGAGGATCTCCGTCAACAGGCCCAGGATGACCCAAACTTCATGTCGAGGATCATCAGCAGTGACGAGAGTTGGGTCTACGGCTACGACCCAGAGACCAAACAGCAGTGGAAGCGCCCGCAGTCTCCAAGACCCGGAAGTAGGCGCGTCAGGTCAGGAGCGCAACCAAGAGCATGCTCATCGTTTTCTTTGACATTCGCGCCCCGGCGGGGTTGTCCACCGTGAATTCCTCCCCCAGGGTCAGACTGTCAATGCTGAGTTCTACTGCACCGTTCTGGGACGTCTGAGGGAGAACATTCGGCACAAACGGCCTGAACTGTGGCGCGCAGGCAACGTGATCCAACATGACAGACAACGCGCCCGCTCACAGCGCGTTGAAAACGCGTTTCTCGCCCGTAACAACACAATCGTCGCTCTCCACCCCCTACTAGCCGGATTTGGCTCCCTGCGACTTCTTTCTGTTCCCCCAAAATGAAGTTCAAGCTAAAGGGTCGCCGTTAATTCACACTGTGGAGGAGGTCCAGCTAGAATCGCAGATGGTGCTTGACGCGCTTACGGAACGGGATTTCCAGGGAGCGTTCCAAGCGTGGAAGGAGCGCTGGGAGCGGTGTATCGCTGCACACGGGGACTACTTTGAAGGGGATGGCTGAAAGATTTAGATCACATACGGTTTTTGCTTGTTATGGGCGCAGTTTCGGAACTTTTTGATCGCACCTCGTATACTCGTGTCGGTAGACAACCAATGTTTCTTGATTTTTTGGGGGAAAATATAGCTCTACGTATTTTGTTTGTGAATGAATTCTGTACGTAATCACGTTTTACTTGCATTGCGTTCAATGGGTGCTTTCGATTAGCTTAATACTGGAAGAGGCATGGTTTTTAGTCTAAACTGGTATGTCTTACTCTTGGTACCAGACCATGTGTGCCGTCGAATCGTTTCAGAAAAATATTTGTTTGTATGAACCCATGCACACAAATTTCTCTAGATTGGAGCTTAAGATCATTATTGAAAGGGTTGGGTGTTTTTATTTTTGTACAGTATTATATTTCATGGAAGTCTGATATGACACCAGGACACAATGTAGGACAATCAAGATTGCACAATCCCATAAAATGAACAGTTGTATTCATAAAATCAGTTGAAGTTGAAATACCCCTGAGGGGTATATGTGCATGGAGCGGACATCGGTAGCAATTAGAACTATGCGGGCTGCTTTTTTGTGAGAAGAGTATTATCATGGAGGTAGGTATTATCATCATTTTTAATTATTCTTTAAAGCCTACATGGCCTTTTAAAACACCCCCAGCGTACGGTTTCTACGCCCCTGAAAATAATGACAAAAATAGTTTGTGTTATTTTACTTTCGCGTTGTTGGACCTTTTTGTACTTTTGCATATCTAAATATAATATACAAGTGATGTAACACTCACCCTCCAAACTACTTTTCATGTGGACAGGGATTTAGCGAACGGGATCGACCATGCGTTAAGGGAGGAAAGATAAATTCGGAGAGGTTTGAGTAAGGGAGCAATGAGGGAACATGGATAGAAAAGAAATTTATTGTGAGGGAACAGAGAGAGTGTGGGTAGAGGTGGGGGTCATGGAGGTGAGACAATAGGAATAGGATGAGTGGGTTGAAATCTATATTTGGTCCTTTTTGTATTGAAAAGTAATGATTGTTAGGATTTTGCTCCTACATTTGTTGAAAAGAATTTTGATAAGGAGTCTAGTTCATCACATGTACATTTCTAAAATGTAAGAAAAGACGAATTCATCATAAACATGTACTGGTATTACTCTAGGTGGCGGCCATGTTGGAATTCCTGAATGCGTTCACACCATGGATATTGAAACCTTGCATGGAGCGGGCATAAACCCTCAATATTTGATTTTCAATTTCGTCTACGGGCAATCAATTTTCAAGAATGGAAATTCAAAAAGTCTGACAAAGATGCGATGAATTCAACACAACATGCAGATTTTAAATTGATATTCCTGCATCAATTTCCTTATTCGATTTCATCATTGTTGTAATCTATTCATTGTTCATTTCTTCATCATTGACATTGTTTCTTTATCCCGTTACTTGTGGTGCTGTTGATAATCATGTTTTCATACCCGCTCTTTTATTTATTCTGTATATTTGTTGGCTTAATCCTTGTGTAAAAAATCAGCGCTTATTCTTGTATCCACTAACTTATGTTTCATCGTGGTCTTAAAGTCCAATCATGTTCTCCACGTTGTGTTTCGTTAATTAAGCATTCTACAAAACAATATTGCTGTTTTAAAACTGAAATTTCGAAGTACAGTTTGAATACATTGGACAACATCACAAAAGATTGCCCATAAATGAATTTGATCTAACGATACGTCAAGGACTGCCCAGGCGAATTTTAATTGTTTTTGCGCTTATTCTACTCCCGTATCGAGGGTAGGGTCGTACGCAACCCCCATCCCTATTCCCCAAAAGGTCAATTTGTTCATGTTATTTTAGGTATCCGTGAACTTGGATGGCCCGTCATCTATTGTATGCTGATATGCGTTGTTGACACATGTTGACATTAATTTTGCCATTATTTTATTATTTTTATTAGAAACTGACAGCTTCACCAATGGTACTGTAACGCGAGACTAATATTACTTTTGCATAGCAGACGCAGCGAGGCATAGGGCAGCGTGTAGAGCGCAGCGTTGTGCAGTATATGGGCTCCGTGCGCCAACAAAAGAGGGCGCTGTCCACATAGCAACCGCACTTCTGTGGGGAGTACGTCGCTGGTATTACGCACTGCGCTCCTCGTTCATTTGATATCGTATACCAGTGGGATTGCTTTGTCTGTTTGCCGACTCTCGATAATTGCTTTTTCAATAAGAATATCATAGCGGGAACCAGACACTTAAATTGAAGTCAGGTAAGATGGCGTCGATATTGACCCCCCCACCCCCCCCCCCCCCCCCCCCCAACTCGCCTTTTCTTTCCGCTGAGGGGGTATTTGTGCACGGAGCCCATAGCGGGCAGGCTACGCGCATAGCGCGTTGTACGTGATTGGACGGTGTGGTAAGTCACCGTCGCAGTCACGTGGCAGCAGAACATGCAGCTAGCTGCGTTCGCAGTAAGGCTATATAAGGAGCGCGTAAGCAAAGATACTAGAAGGGAAAGATTGGACACTCCGCTAGAAAAGTGAAACAGGAAGTAGTTGCTTATGGGGAAAGGCGCCCTCATACCAATGATAGGTAAAACTTGCGAACAACCGACGTGTAGTTCCCTGTAGTTCACAATGGAGAAAAAACGAAGACTTGGTGCTCCGCTCTGAAACAATTGCACTAAATGACACCTCAAACAAAATTTTGCAAGGATTGGTCTTAACATTAGGGCCTACATACTTAATGTTTCTCCCTCCTTTTTTCTTTCTTTCTCTCTTTCGTTATGTATTTATTTATTTATTTATGCATTTATTCATTCTGAATTTCTGATATTCAATTGTGGAGGGCCACCTTTTCCAAATATCATCAAAAGCAAATTTTATTGTACACATGGCACAAAACTAAATTATTTCTCAGAGAAATTGATCCTTAAAAAGTATTTCCAAATAGAAAAAGAATTGTTATTTACTATAATATTTATTGCAATTTTATTCATCTTCAATGATAATAATAAAAAAAACAGATTTTGTTTTCAAAAATTACATTACTGGGTGTGTCCTATTTTGCTACTGACTGTCTGAAGTAGCAGTTATGAGAGTTACTTTTGAACCATTGACATAAATTAACACTTCTCGAGTGCAGCAAAGTTTGATTTCATTTCTTTTCCGGATGCTCCATTTATAGCTTCATTAAATCGTTCAAGTACAACATGACTTTATAATTAATAAACAACTCAACTATGGATACTTCCCGTTACAACAAAAATATTTTGTATACATAAAAAGTTCAACCCATAAGGAATAAATACAATCTGATACCTGCCAACTTAAAACCAATATCTCAACATTTTAGTCTGGTTTTCACACGTGAAAAAAACTTTAGTCATTAATTGGCTTGCATGTATTGGCCGATCGCGGTCTCATCGCCTCAATAACTAAATGACATTGTACAGTGTATTCCCTGATTTAATATAGAAATCACTATAATAACTAAAACACGTAACTACATGTATTATAATGAGGTACCTCCATGGTACTATTTATTCATTTACTTATTCCTTTATTTGTCTCTTAATTTTTTCATCTTTGTGATGTTTTTTCTTCATCAATGAAAATCCCGGTCGCATTTTACACCCGGTGCTGTACTTCTCATGTGGATTCACTGTAGCCGCACGCACGCGTTTACCTATCATTCGCCATGGGCGCCCTTCCCCATAGTCGAAAATAATGACGTCATCGTGTTTCATTGGGCGCTGTACAAACAGATACCCAGTGACCTATCTTCCCCTTCTAGTATCTTTGGCGTAGGCGATAGAGCGGGTTTTCGTTCGACGATCGGAGCCACAAGCCGCCAAAGTTACCTCCAAGAGCGTGACTAGAGCGAGCAAAGCAGTGCAGCGGAGAGTTGGTGAGTTAAGGGGTTACGTTGGTAGCGCATGAAGGTTCCTGTGTTAGGACTAGCCTACGGTCGAGATAAGGGTGCGTTGCCGTAACTCTCGCAAAATGTTGCTAGGGGCAACATCCCTGTCAAGTGGCCATGAAACTTATCCTAGACTCGTGTAAATGCGCTTGTGGTACACTGCTAACTGGCGCGATGCATAGTCCTCCTGCAAGACTGAACATAACGCCCTCTGTTGACAGCTACGAGTAAGGGGAGGTTGAGTGAATAAACCAGTACACGTTGAGTCTTCTTTTTGTTATTGGTTGTCAAGTGTGAGGTCATCATTACATCATCATTTAAAGACCCGGCAGGTGACGTGACCCGGCCCAGTTTCTACCTGTCCAATACTGGGACGGTATACTTCCATCCCAACGGACGCATCTCCAAACGTTCAGAGACCCTCCGGTACGTGCCGTCCACGCCACGCCCTGAATTGGTCAGTTTAAAATAGCCTGGGTCAGGCTGGGTCAGCATTCAGCATTGAATTTCTGTGCCACCTTTTCACACTGCGTTCATACGCAGTTGGTCTTGACCCTCATTTCGTTTGGTATAATCGCGGTAGTGGTCTTTACCATTTGGTTTTGCTACCTGTGGCTGATATATAGAAGGGATATGAGGTATTTCCGCTGGCTGAGAACTGCGGGCTGGGATCCCGAGAACGTGACTGCTAAAACAGCAGTATGAACGCCGGTAACCAGCCTGAGGGGGACCTGTACAAGTCCCGAATGGAGGCTCAGCAGATGAAAAAAGCTCAGTATTTGGAGCGGATTTCAAGGTTAGAGGCAGCCTTGAAGGAAGCCAAAGCGATTGGAGCGAGCCCGGTTGGTGGCGCTCGGGGTGACGTGGAAGAATCATGCACACACGTCCGGGTAGATTCGGATATGGAGTTCCGACTTCCTGGCCAGGGATTGGCTGAAAACAGGGAGGAGACGTCTGGGTACTCGTCGTTTGTGCTGCCGCCATTGCGTGATGTTACAACGTCGAAAGTCCACCCCAAGGAACGGGATGGTGAGAGTTTAGTTGATTGGACTCCCCCGAGGGGTGATAATGCGCCTAGTCCAGTAGTCTCTGCGGTACATGGGAAGGGTGTGAATGGGAACCTGTTCATTCACACGCCAAATGCATCTGATGCAGAGAAGAAGCTACACTGCGAGTTGATGAGTTTTGTTACACGATTACCTGATGCCAAGGCCGATAGCGTGCGGGCCGATGACTCTGGAGCAGACGGGGCGGGGCCTTGTCAATTGAAGAGGGAGGGGAGAATCATCGGAGAAGATGGGCTGAGGGAGCGAGTCTCCCAGACTCCTCGCCGCCCAAATATTGTTCCCGACCGTTTTAACGGCAAAGTCCCGTGGACTGAATATTGCGGGCACTTCGAGAGTTGCCGGTTGGTAAACCGCTGGGACGACGTGCAGTCTGCCGAATATTTAGCTGCAAGTCTCCAAGGTAATGCAGTTCGCATTCTTGAAGAGGGCGCCTTCCAGGGGCGTAAGTTGACGTACGAGTTCATAACGTTGCTGGCTAGGCGGTTTGGGCCTGGTCAGCAGGCTGATAATTTTCTTGTTGAATTACGTCACCGTCGGCAGGGGCCCAATGAGACCCTGCAGGAGTTGTGTCAAGCCATTAATGAGTTGGTTGGTAAGGCATATCCGGAAATCCCCGAAGGGTCGAGGGACCGATTGGAGAGAAATCATTTCGTAGATGCCGTGTCCGATCAGCATGTGCAAGAAGGCATATTCCGGGCTAGGCCGTAGAACTTGTCCGAGGCGCTGCAGGCTGCCTTATCCCTAGAGACTGAGAATTTTCACAAAGTGGAAGCCGAGCGTAGATTGGAAAGGCCCCCTAAGTTGGTGAGAAGTACAGACCGAGACGTGGAGGCTACGATTCAGTCTATTGAGCAAGCTATAGTCAGCAGTCTAAGTGTGTGAATGATATCGTTATACAGCTGTTGTGGAGTTCATTTATATGTTAATTTAATACCACCCCTCTTAGTAACATTTGGTATCGCCCAGTTCTTTATAAGGTGCCACGCCCGGTGGTTTCGGGGCATCTGGCATTGGAGCGTTGGACCTGGAGGGTGTAACTTTTGTTAGTTGAGTTCAGTTTTAGTTTTGAGAGGTAATACACCTTAATAAATTATTTTGGAAATGGATTTCGTTAGTCAATATTGTATTTGATTTGCTGAGTTTTTGTTTGCTAATTTTCCCAAATGTTCCCGGTAAAGTTAACATCATAAGACAGCTAGAAAAACTGGTGGGTACGTGTACGATGTCGTCCCAGCAGCCGGGGCAAGTGCCCGCTGCGGCGCAAGGTACGGCAGGGGCCCCGCCCCACCCAAGGAGGCGGGCCAAAGCTGATTTGAGTTGTCATAATTGCGGTTTGCGGGGACACTTTGCGAGGGAGTGCACGCAGCCTGGGCGCAAACGATACCGTAACCAGGGAAACGAGAGTCAGCCGACCGGGGGCACGCGGAGAGGCTGAACACCGATCAGGGCCCAAAGTAATGGAGCATAAAGAATTGAAGAGAAAGTTTGAGAGCGAGGGTGAAATTCACACATTTACAGCTCCCGTAATGGGGCCGTGTCAGGGGTTGTTTGTTGAAGGGTCAATAAGGTCGACCGACTTCCGGTTGTTAATTGACACCGGGGCAACAGACACGCTAATCAGTATGATGGTTTACTATAAGTTACCAAAGGAACAACGACCTGTTCTAGAAGGGTGCGATCTCAGGGTTCGACAGTTGAATGGTAGTCCGTTGAAAGTGTGTGGGTCGGCATGGTTAGACTTACAAATTGGTAAGACTGTGCACACGGTGAAAGCGGTTTCCGCTGATATTGGCATCTCGGCCATGTTGGGTATAGACTGGTTACTGTCAACACCAGGAAGTTTGGACTTCCGAAAATTTGAGTTGTGTAGCTATGGCGAGAGAATTAAATGCACAGGGAGCATGCAGTGGCGCACCATTCATTGGCCGGGTAGTGGTAGCCGAAACTACGATGCTACCAGCTGGCCATCAAGCCATCGTGGCTGGAACAATTGTTGGCCAGTGCGAGGGGTTGACGGGAAGCTTGATCATGGAACAGTCGGATCTGGTGGTCGCCTTGGTGAAAAGGGCCTCGTTATGGCCAAATATGTGATTGATGTGCCGACTGACGTAGTGCCCATCCGGGTACTGAACCCAAATAAGGAGAATCGAGTCCTGCGGGCAGGAACCACGGCTGCAACAGTCTCGCCGGTGGAGGTCGAGACCCCGCCCACAAAAGGAGAAGGCAGAACGAGTGCAGGAGTGCTGCCGAGTCACTTACAGAGTTTATTTGAGAGAAGTAGGAAGAATTTGGATCCGTCAGAACATGTGAAATTGAAGGAGTGTCTAACAGATTTAAAGGGTGTGTTCTCCCAGGGCGACAGTGATACAGGTCACACTGATGTTGTTAAACACAGTATCGACACTGGTGGCGCTAGACCAGTCAAGCAGAGGCCTATAGGAGACACCCTGTTGTTAACCAACAAAAGATCAACCGTCAGGTTAACGACCTGAAGGAAAGGGGTTTGATCGAAGCATCTGATAGCCCTTGGGCATTGTACATTGACTATAGGGGTTTGAATGCGGTGACCATAAAGGATGCTTACCCTGTGCCAAGGATTGACGAGACGCTTGATGCTGTAGAGGGCGTTCGTGTGGTTCTCGACCCTTGGCCTAGCGTCAGGCTATTGGCAGGTAGCCTTGGACGAGGACGCACAGCGTAAGTCAACTTTCGTGGTGCGGAATGGGTTGTACCACTGGAAGGTCATGCCGTTCGGTTTGGCGAACGCACCAGCCACGTTTGAACGCTTTATGGAGAAGGTTTTGGCGGGTTTATTGGTCTACCTTGATGACGTCATCGTCTTTGGTAAAACAATTGAGGACGAGTTGAAACGCATACAGCAGGTGTTTGACCGCTTGAGAAGCGCGGGGCTAAATCTGAAGCCGAGTAAATGCAACCTCTTTCAGAGGTCAGTGACCTACTTGGGGCACATCGTATCAGCCGGGGGGGGGGGGGGGGGGGGGGTAGCAACAGACCCCGCCAAGATCAAAGCCGTTGCTGATTGGCCGATTACAACGAACGTGAAAGAAGTGAGGAGTTTCATTGGACTGGCGTTCTATTACCGTAGATTCATCCTGGGATTTGCGAGTATCGCCAGCCCACTGCATGCGCTGACGTCGAAGTCAAAGGAGTTTGTGTGAAGTGACGCCTGTCAGGAGGCATTTTCCAAACTGAAAAAGGAGTTACTGAAAGCTGATGCTGTAGAGGGCGTTCGTGTGGTTCTCGACCCTTGGCCTAGCGTCAGGCTATTGGCAGGTAGCCTTGGACGAGGACGCACAGCGTAAGTCAACTTTCGTGGTGCGGAATGGGTTGTACCACTGGAGGGTCATGCCGTTCGGTTTGGCGAACGCACCAGCCACGTTTGAACGCCTTATGGAGAAGGTTTTGGCGGGACTGCAGTGGGAGATATTATTGGTCTACCTTGATGACGTCATCGTCTTTGGTAAAACAATTGAGGACGAGTTGAAACGCATACAGCAGGTGTTTGACCGCTTGAGAAGCGCGGGGCTAAATCTGAAGCCGAGTAAATGCAACCTCTTTCAGAGGTCAGTGACCTACTTGGGGCACATCGTGTCAGCCGGGGGGGGGGGGGGGGGGGGGTAGCAACAGACCCCGCCAAGATCAAAGCCGTTGCTGATTGGCCGGTTACAACGAACGTGAAAGAAGTGAGGAGTTTCATTGGACTGGCGTCCTATTACCGTAGATTCATCCTGGGATTTGCGAGTATCGCCAGCCCACTGCATGCGCTGACGTCGAAGTCAAAGGAGTTTGTGTGAAGTGACGCCTGTCAGGAGGCATTTTCCAAACTGAAAAAGGAGTTACTGAAAGCTGATGCTGTAGAGGGCGTTCGTGTGGTTCTCGACCCTTGGCCTAGCGTCAGGCTATTGGCAGGTAGCCTTGGACGAGGACGCACAGCGTAAGTCAACTTTCGTGGTGCGGAATGGGTTGTACCACTGGAAGGTCATGCCGTTCGGTTTGGCGAACGCACCAGCCACGTTTGAACGCCTTATGGAGAAGGTTTTGGCGGGACTGCAGTGGGAGATTTTATTGGTCTACCTTGATGACGTCATCGTCTTTGGTAAAACAATTGAGGACGAGTTGAAACGCATACAGCAGGTGTTTGACCGCTTGAGAAGCGCGGGGCTAAATCTGAAGCCGAGTAAATGCAACCTCTTTCAGAGGTCAGTGACCTACTTGGGGCACATCGTGTCAGCCGGGGGGGGGGGGGGGGGGAGGGGGGGGGGGGCTAGCAACAGACTCCGCCAAGATCAAAGCCGTTGCTGATTGGCCGGTTACAACGAACGTGAAAGAAGTGAGGAGTTTCATTGCACTGGCGCCCTATTACCGTAGATTCATCCTGGGATTTGCGAGTATCGCCAGGCCACTGCATGCGCTGACGTCGAAGTCAAAGGAGTTTGTGTGAAGTGACGCCTGTCAGGAGGCATTTTCCAAACTGAAAAAGGAGTTACTGAAAGCTGATGCTGTAGAGGGCGTTCGTGTGGTTCTCGACCCTTGGCCTAGCGTCAGGCTATTGGCAGGTAGCCTTGGACGAGGACGCACAGCGTAAGTCAACTTTCGTGGTGCGGAATGGGTTGTACCACTGGAGGGTCATGCCGTTCGGTTTGGCGAACGCACCAGCCACGTTTGAACGCCTTATGGAGAAGGTTTTGGCGGGACTGCAGTGGGAGATATTATTGGTCTACCTTGATGACGTCATCGTCTTTGGTAAAACAATTGAGGACGAGTTGAAACGCATACAGCAGGTGTTTGACCGCTTGAGAAGCGCGGGGCTAAATCTGAAGCCGAGTAAATGCAACCTCTTTCAGAGGTCAGTGACCTACTTGGGGCACATCGTGTCAGCCGGGGGGGGGGGGGGGGGGGGGGGGGGGGTAGCAACAGACTCCGCCAAGATCAAAGCCGTTGCTGATTGGCCGGTTACAACGAACGTGAAAGAAGTGAGGAGTTTCATTGGACTGGCGTCCTATTACCGTAGATTCATCCTGGGATTTGCGAGTGGAAGATTTTATTGGTCTACCTTGATGACGTCATCGTCTTTGGTAAAACAATTGAGGACGAGTTGAAACGCATACAGCAGGTGTTTGACCGCTTGAGAAGCGCGGGGCTAAATCTGAAGCCGAGTAAATGCAACCTCTTTCAGAGGTCAGTGACCTACTTGGGACACATCGTGTCAGCCGGGGGGGGGGGGGGGGGGGGGGGGGGTAGCAACAGACTCCGCCAAGATCAAAGCCGTTGCTGATTGGCCGGTTACAACGAACGTGAAAGAAGTGAGTAGTTTCATTGGACTGGCGCCCTATTACCGTAGATTCATCCTGGGATTTGCGAGTATCGCCAGCCCACTGCATGCGCTGACGTCGAAGTCAAAGGAGTTTGTGTGAAGTGACGCCTGTCAGGAGGCATTTTCCAAACTGAAAAAGGAGTTACTGAAAGCTGATGCTGTAGAGGGCGTTCGTGTGGTTCTCGACCCTTGGCCTAGCGTCAGGCTATTGGCAGGTAGCCTTGGACGAGGACGCACAGCGTAAGTCAACTTTCGTGGTGCGGAATGGGTTGTACCACTGGAGGGTCATGCCGTTCGGTTTGGCGAACGCACCAGCCACGTTTGAACGCCTTATGGAGAAGGTTTTGGCGGGACTGCAGTGGGAGATATTATTGGTCTACCTTGATGACGTCATCGTCTTTGGTAAAACAATTGAGGACGAGTTGAAACGCATACAGCAGGTGTTTGACCGCTTGAGAAGCGCGGGGCTAAATCTGAAGCCGAGTAAATGCAACCTCTTTCAGAGGTCAGTGACCTACTTGGGGCACATCGTGTCAGCCGGGGGGGGGGGGGGGGGGGGGGGTAGCAACAGACTCCGCCAAGATCAAAGCCGTTGCTGATTGGCCGGTTACAACGAACGTGAAAGAAGTGAGGAGTTTCATTGGACTGGCGTCCTATTACCGTAGATTCATCCTGGGATTTGCGAGTATCGCCAGCCCACTGCATGCGCTGACGTCGAAGTCAAAGGAGTTTGTGTGAAGTGACGCCTGTCAGGAGGCATTTTCCAAACTGAAAAAGGAGTTACTGAAAGCTGATGCTGTAGAGGGCGTTCGTGTGGTTCTCGACCCTTGGCCTAGCGTCAGGCTATTGGCAGGTAGCCTTGGACGAGGACGCACAGCGTAAGTCAACTTTCGTGGTGCGGAATGGGTTGTACCACTGGAAGGTCATGCCGTTCGGTTTGGCGAACGCACCAGCCACGTTTGAACGCCTTATGGAGAAGGTTTTGGCGGGACTGCAGTGGGAGATTTTATTGGTCTACCTTGATGACGTCATCGTCTTTGGTAAAACAATTGAGGACGAGTTGAAACGCATACAGCAGGTGTTTGACCGCTTGAGAAGCGCGGGGCTAAATCTGAAGCCGAGTAAATGCAACCTCTTTCAGAGGTCAGTGACCTACTTGGGGCACATCGTGTCAGCCGGGGGGGGGGGGGGGGGGGGGGGTAGCAACAGACTCCGCCAAGATCAAAGCCGTTGCTGATTGGCCGGTTACAACGAACGTGAAAGAAGTGAGGAGTTTCATTGGACTGGCGCCCTATTACCGTAGATTCATCCTGGGATTTGCGAGTATCGCCAGCCCACTGCATGCGCTGACGTCGAAGTCAAAGGAGTTTGTGTGAAGTGACGCCTGTCAGGAGGCATTTTCCAAACTGAAAAAGGAGTTACTGAAAGCTGATGCTGTAGAGGGCGTTCGTGTGGTTCTCGACCCTTGGCCTAGCGTCAGGCTATTGGCAGGTAGCCTTGGACGAGGACGCACAGCGTAAGTCAACTTTCGTGGTGCGGAATGGGTTGTACCACTGGAGGGTCATGCCGTTCGGTTTGGCGAACGCACCAGCCACGTTTGAACGCCTTATGGAGAAGGTTTTGGCGGGACTGCAGTGGGAGATATTATTGGTCTACCTTGATGACGTCATCGTCTTTGGTAAAACAATTGAGGACGAGTTGAAACGCATACAGCAGGTGTTTGACCGCTTGAGAAGCGCGGGGCTAAATCTGAAGCCGAGTAAATGCAACCTCTTTCAGAGGTCAGTGACCTACTTGGGGCACATCGTGTCAGCCGGGGGGAGGGGGGGGGGGGGGTAGCAACAGACCCCGCCAAGATCAAAGCCGTTGCTGATTGGCCGGTTACAACGAACGTGAAAGAAGTGAGGAGTTTCATTGGACTGGCGTCCTATTACCGTAGATTCATCCTGGGATTTGCGAGTGGAAGATTTTATTGGTCTACCTTGATGACGTCATCGTCTTTGGTAAAACAATTGAGGACGAGTTGAAACGCATACAGCAGGTGTTTGACCGCTTGAGAAGCGCGGGGCTAAATCTGAAGCCGAGTAAATGCAACCTCTTTCAGAGGTCAGTGACCTACTTGGGACACATCGTGTCAGCCGGGGGGGGGGGGGGGGGGGGTAGCAACAGACTCCGCCAAGATCAAAGCCGTTGCTGATTGGCCGGTTACAACGAACTTGAAAGAAGTGAGTAGTTTCATTGGACTGGCGCCCTATTACCGTAGATTCATCCTGGGATTTGCGAGTATCGCCAGCCCACTGCATGCGCTGACGTCGAAGTCAAAGGAGTTTGTGTGAAGTGACGCCTGTCAGGAGGCATTTTCCAAACTGAAAAAGGAGTTACTGAAAGCTGATGCTGTAGAGGGCGTTCGTGTGGTTCTCGACCCTTGGCCTAGCGTCAGGCTATTGGCAGGTAGCCTTGGACGAGGACGCACAGCGTAAGTCAACTTTCGTGGTGCGGAATGGGTTGTACCACTGGAGGGTCATGCCGTTCGGTTTGGCGAACGCACCAGCCACGTTTGAACGCCTTATGGAGAAGGTTTTGGCGGGACTGCAGTGGGAGATATTATTGGTCTACCTTGATGACGTCATCGTCTTTGGTAAAACAATTGAGGACGAGTTGAAACGCATACAGCAGGTGTTTGACCGCTTGAGAAGCGCGGGGCTAAATCTGAAGCCGAGTAAATGCAACCTCTTTCAGAGGTCAGTGACCTACTTGGGGCACATCGTGTCAGCCGGGGGGGGGGGGGGGGGGGGGGGGGGTAGCAACAGACTCCGCCAAGATCAAAGCCGTTGCTGATTGGCCGGTTACAACGAACGTGAAAGAAGTGAGGAGTTTCATTGGACTGGCGTCCTATTACCGTAGATTCATCCTGGGATTTGCGAGTATCGCCAGCCCACTGCATGCGCTGACGTCGAAGTCAAAGGAGTTTGTGTGAAGTGACGCCTGTCAGGAGGCATTTTCCAAACTGAAAAAGGAGTTACTGAAAGCTGATGCTGTAGAGGGCGTTCGTGTGGTTCTCGACCCTTGGCCTAGCGTCAGGCTATTGGCAGGTAGCCTTGGACGAGGACGCACAGCGTAAGTCAACTTTCGTGGTGCGGAATGGGTTGTACCACTGGAAGGTCATGCCGTTCGGTTTGGCGAACGCACCAGCCACGTTTGAACGCCTTTTGGAGAAGGTTTTGGCGGGACTGCAGTGGGAGATTTTATTGGTCTACCTTGATGACGTCATCGTCTTTGGTAAAACAATTGAGGACGAGTTGAAACGCATACAGCAGGTGTTTGACCGCTTGAGAAGCGCGGGGCTAAATCTGAAGCCGAGTAAATGCAACCTCTTTCAGAGGTCAGTGACCTACTTGGGGCACATCGTGTCAGCCGGGGGGGGGGGGGGGGGGGTAGCAACAGACTCCGCCAAGATCAAAGCCGTTGCTGATTGGCCGGTTACAACGAACGTGAAAGAAGTGAGGAGTTTCATTGGACTGGCGCCCTATTACCGTAGATTCATCCTGGGATTTGCGAGTATCGCCAGCCCACTGCATGCGCTGACGTCGAAGTCAAAGGAGTTTGTGTGAAGTGACGCCTGTCAGGAGGCATTTTCCAAACTGAAAAAGGAGTTACTGAAAGCTGATGCTGTAGAGGGCGTTCGTGTGGTTCTCGACCCTTGGCCTAGCGTCAGGCTATTGGCAGGTAGCCTTGGACGAGGACGCACAGCGTAAGTCAACTTTCGTGGTGCGGAATGGGTTGTACCACTGGAGGGTCATGCCGTTCGGTTTGGCGAACGCACCAGCCACGTTTGAACGCCTTATGGAGAAGGTTTTGGCGGGACTGCAGTGGGAGATATTATTGGTCTACCTTGATGACGTCATCGTCTTTGGTAAAACAATTGAGGACGAGTTGAAACGCATACAGCAGGTGTTTGACCGCTTGAGAAGCGCGGGGCTAAATCTGAAGCCGAGTAAATGCAACCTCTTTCAGAGGTCAGTGACCTACTTGGGACACATCGTGTCAGCCGGGGGGGGGGGGGGGGGGGGGTAGCAACAGACTCCGCCAAGATCAAAGCCGTTGCTGATTGGCCGGTTACAACGAACGTGAAAGAAGTGAGGAGTTTCATTGGACTGGCGTCCTATTACCGTAGATTCATCCTGGGATTTGCGAGTGGAAGATTTTATTGGTCTACCTTGATGACGTCATCGTCTTTGGTAAAACAATTGAGGACGAGTTGAAACGCATACAGCAGGTATTTGACCGCTTGAGAAGCGCGGGGCTAAATCTGAAGCCGAGTAAATGCAACCTCTTTCAGAGGTCAGTGACCTACTTGGGGCACATTGTGTCAGCCGGGGGGGGGGGGGGGGGGGGGGGTAGCAACAGACCCCGCCAAGATCAAAGCCGTTGCTGATTGGCCGGTTACAACGAACGTGAAAGAAGTGAGGAGTTTCATTGGACTGGCGTCCTATTACCGTAGATTCATCCTGGGATTTGCGAGTATCGCCAGCCCACTGCATGCGCTGACGTCGAAGTCAAAGGAGTTTGTGTGAAGTGACGCCTGTCAGGAGGCATTTTCCAAACTGAAAAAGGAGTTACTGAAAGCTGATGCTGTAGAGGGCGTTCGTGTGGTTCTCGACCCTTGGCCTAGCGTCAGGCTATTGGCAGGTAGCCTTGGACGAGGACGCACAGCGTAAGTCAACTTTCGTGGTGCGGAATGGGTTGTACCACTGGAGGGTCATGCCGTTCGGTTTGGCGAACGCACCAGCCACGTTTGAACGCCTTATGGAGAAGGTTTTGGCGGGACTGCAGTGGGAGATATTATTGGTCTACCTTGATGACGTCATCGTCTTTGGTAAAACAATTGAGGACGAGTTGAAACGCATACAGCAGGTGTTTGACCGCTTGAGAAGCGCGGGGCTAAATCTGAAGCCGAGTAAATGCAACCTCTTTCAGAGGTCAGTGACCTACTTGGGGCACATCGTGTCAGCCGGGGGGAGGGGGGGGGGGGGGGGGGGGGGTAGCAACAGACCCCGCCAAGATCAAAGCCGTTGCTGATTGGCCGGTTACAACGAACGTGAAAGAAGTGAGGAGTTTCATTGGACTGGCGTCCTATTACCGTAGATTCATCCTGGGATTTGCGAGTATCGCCAGCCCACTGCATGCGCTGACGTCGAAGTCAAAGGAGTTTGTGTGAAGTGACGCCTGTCAGGAGGCATTTTCCAAACTGAAAAAGGAGTTACTGAAAGCTGATGCTGTAGAGGGCGTTCGTGTGGTTCTCGACCCTTGGCCTAGCGTCAGGCTATTGGCAGGTAGCCTTGGACGAGGACGCACAGCGTAAGTCAACTTTCGTGGTGCGGAATGGGTTGTACCACTGGAAGGTCATGCCGTTCGGTTTGGCGAACGCACCAGCCACGTTTGAACGCCTTATGGAGAAGGTTTTGGCGGGACTGCAGTGGGAGATTTTATTGGTCTACCTTGATGACGTCATCGTCTTTGGTAAAACAATTGAGGACGAGTTGAAACGCATACAGCAGGTGTTTGACCGCTTGAGAAGCGCGGGGCTAAATCTGAAGCCGAGTAAATGCAACCTCTTTCAGAGGTCAGTGACCTACTTGGGGCACATCGTGTCAGCCGGGGGGGGGGGGGGGGGGGGGGGGTAGCAACAGACTCCGCCAAGATCAAAGCCGTTGCTGATTGGCCGGTTACAACGAACGTGAAAGAAGTGAGGAGTTTCATTGGACTGGCGTCCTATTACCGTAGATTCATCCTGGGATTTGCGAGTGGAAGATTTTATTGGTCTACCTTGATGACGTCATCGTCTTTGGTAAAACAATTGAGGACGAATTGAAACGCATACAGCAGGTGTTTGACCGCTTGAGAAGCGCGGGGCTAAATCTGAAGCCGAGTAAACGCAACCTCTTTCAGAGGTCAGTGACCTACTTGGGGCACATCGTGTCAGCCGGGGGGAGGGGGGGGGGGGGGGGGTAGCAACAGACTCCGCCAAGATCAAAGCCGTTGCTGATTGGCCGGTTACAACGAACGTGAAAGAAGTGAGGAGTTTCATTGGACTGGCGTCCTATTACCGTAGATTCATCCTGGGATTTGCGAGTATCGCCAGCCCACTGCATGCGCTGACGTCGAAGTCAAAGGAGTTTGTGTGAAGTGACGCCTGTCAGGAGGCATTTTCCAAACTGAAAAAGGAGTTACTGAAAGCTGATGCTGTAGAGGGCGTTCGTGTGGTTCTCGACCCTTGGCCTAGCGTCAGGCTATTGGCAGGTAGCCTTGGACGAGGACGCACAGCGTAAGTCAACTTTCGTGGTGCGGAATGGGTTGTACCACTGGAGGGTCATGCCGTTCGGTTTGGCGAACGCACCAGCCACGTTTGAACGCCTTATGGAGAAGGTTTTGGCGGGACTGCAGTGGGAGATATTATTGGTCTACCTTGATGACGTCATCGTCTTTGGTAAAACAATTGAGGACGAATTGAAACGCATACAGCAGGTGTTTGACCGCTTGAGAAGCGCGGGGCTAAATCTGAAGCCGAGTAAATGCAACCTCTTTCAGAGGTCAGTGACCTACTTGGGGCACATCGTGTCAGCCGGGGGGAGGGGGGGGGGGGGGGGGGGTAGCAACAGACTCCGCCAAGATCAAAGCCGTTGCTGATTGGCCGGTTACAACGAACGTGAAAGAAGTGAGGAGTTTCATTGGACTGGCGTCCTATTACCGTAGATTCATCCTGGGATTTGCGAGTGGAAGATTTTATTGGTCTACCTTGATGACGTCATCGTCTTTGGTAAAACAATTGAGGACGAGTTGAAACGCATACAGCAGGTGTTTGACCGCTTGAGAAGCGCGGGGCTAAATCTGAAGCTGAGTAAATGCAACCTCTTTCAGAGGTCAGTGACCTACTTGGGGCACATCGTGTCAGCCGGGGGGGGGGGGGGGGGGGGGTAGCAACAGACCCCGCCAAGATCAAAGCCGTTGCTGATTGGCCGGTTACAACGAACGTGAAAGAAGTGAGGAGTTTCATTGGACTGGCGCCCTATTACCGTAGATTCATCCTGGGATTTGCGAGTATCGCCAGCCCACTGCATGCGCTGACGTCGAAGTCAAAGGAGTTTGTGTGAAGTGACGCCTGTCAGGAGGCATTTTCCAAACTGAAAAAGGAGTTACTGAAAGCTGATGCTGTAGAGGGCGTTCGTGTGGTTCTCGACCCTTGGCCTAGCGTCAGGCTATTGGCAGGTAGCCTTGGACGAGGACGCACAGCGTAAGTCAACTTTCGTGGTGCGGAATGGGTTGTACCACTGGAGGGTCATGCCGTTCGGTTTGGCGAACGCACCAGCCACGTTTGAACGCCTTATGGAGAAGGTTTTGGCGGGACTGCAGTGGGAGATATTATTGGTCTACCTTGATGACGTCATCGTCTTTGGTAAAACAATTGAGGACGAATTGAAACGCATACAGCAGGTGTTTGACCGCTTGAGAAGCGCGGGGCTAAATCTGAAGCCGAGTAAATGCAACCTCTTTCAGAGGTCAGTGACCTACTTGGGGCACATCGTGTCAGCCGGGGGGAGGGGGGGGGGGTAGCAACAGACCCCGCCAAGATCAAAGCCGTTGCTGATTGGCCGGTTACAACGAACGTGAAAGAAGTGAGGAGTTTCATTGGACTGGCGTCCTATTACCGTAGATTCATCCTGGGATTTGCGAGTATCGCCAGCCCACTGCATGCGCTGACGTCGAAGTCAAAGGAGTTTGTGTGAAGTGACGCCTGTCAGGAGGCATTTTCCAAACTGAAAAAGGAGTTACTGAAAGCTGATGCTGTAGAGGGCGTTCGTGTGGTTCTCGACCCTTGGCCTAGCGTCAGGCTATTGGCAGGTAGCCTTGGACGAGGACGCACAGCGTAAGTCAACTTTCGTGGTGCGGAATGGGTTGTACCACTGGAAGGTCATGCCGTTCGGTTTGGCGAACGCACCAGCCACGTTTGAACGCCTTATGGAGAAGGTTTTGGCGGGACTGCAGTGGGAGATTTTATTGGTCTACCTTGATGACGTCATCGTCTTTGGTAAAACAATTGAGGACGAGTTGAAACGCATACAGCAGGTGTTTGACCGCTTGAGAAGCGCGGGGCTAAATCTGAAGCCGAGTAAATGCAACCTCTTTCAGAGGTCAGTGACCTACTTGGGGCACATCGTGTCAGCCGGGGGGGGGGGGGGGGGGTAGCAACAGACTCCGCCAAGATCAAAGCCGTTGCTGATTGGCCGGTTACAACGAACGTGAAAGAAGTGAGGAGTTTCATTGGACTGGCGTCCTATTACCGTAGATTCATCCTGGGATTTGCGAGTGGAAGATTTTATTGGTCTACCTTGATGACGTCATCGTCTTTGGTAAAACAATTGAGGACGAGTTGAAACGCATACAGCAGGTGTTTGACCGCTTGAGAAGCGCGGGGCTAAATCTGAAGCTGAGTAAATGCAACCTCTTTCAGAGGTCAGTGACCTACTTGGGGCACATCGTGTCAGCCGGGGGGGGGGGGGGGGGGGGGGGGGGGGGGGTAGCAACAGACCCCGCCAAGATCAAAGCCGTTGCTGATTGGCCGGTTACAACGAACGTGAAAGAAGTGAGGAGTTTCATTGGACTGGCGCCCTATTACCGTAGATTCATCCTGGGATTTGCGAGTATCGCCAGCCCACTGCATGCGCTGACGTCGAAGTCAAAGGAGTTTGTGTGAAGTGACGCCTGTCAGGAGGCATTTTCCAAACTGAAAAAGGAGTTACTGAAAGCTGATGCTGTAGAGGGCGTTCGTGTGGTTCTCGACCCTTGGCCTAGCGTCAGGCTATTGGCAGGTAGCCTTGGACGAGGACGCACAGCGTAAGTCAACTTTCGTGGTGCGGAATGGGTTGTACCACTGGAGGGTCATGCCGTTCGGTTTGGCGAACGCACCAGCCACGTTTGAACGCCTTATGGAGAAGGTTTTGGCGGGACTGCAGTGGGAGATATTATTGGTCTACCTTGATGACGTCATCGTCTTTGGTAAAACAATTGAGGACGAATTGAAACGCATACAGCAGGTGTTTGACCGCTTGAGAAGCGCGGGGCTAAATCTGAAGCCGAGTAAATGCAACCTCTTTCAGAGGTCAGTGACCTACTTGGGGCACATCGTGTCAGCCGGGGGGAGGGGGGGGGGGGGGGTAGCAACAGACCCCGCCAAGATCAAAGCCGTTGCTGATTGGCCGGTTACAACGAACGTGAAAGAAGTGAGGAGTTTCATTGGACTGGCGTCCTATTACCGTAGATTCATCCTGGGATTTGCGAGTATCGCCAGCCCACTGCATGTGCTGACGTCGAAGTCAAAGGAGTTTGTGTGAAGTGACGCCTGTCAGGAGGCATTTTCCAAACTGAAAAAGGAGTTACTGAAAGCTGATGCTGTAGAGGGCGTTCGTGTGGTTCTCGACCCTTGGCCTAGCGTCAGGCTATTGGCAGGTAGCCTTGGACGAGGACGCACAGCGTAAGTCAACTTTCGTGGTGCGGAATGGGTTGTACCACTGGAAGGTCATGCCGTTCGGTTTGGCGAACGCACCAGCCACGTTTGAACGTCTTATGGAGAAGGTTTTGGCGGGACTGCAGTGGGAGATTTTATTGGTCTACCTTGATGACGTCATCGTCTTTGGTAAAACAATTGAGTACGAGTTGAAACGCATACAGCAGGTGTTTGACCGCTTGAGAAGCGCGGGGCTAAATCTGAAGCCGAGTAAATGCAACCTCTTTCAGAGGTCAGTGACCTACTTGGGGCACATCGTGTCAGCCGGGGGGGGGGGGGGGGGGGTAGCAACAGACCCCGCCAAGATCAAAGCCGTTGCTGATTGGCCGGTTACAACGAACGTGAAAGAAGTGAGGAGTTTCATTGGACTGGCGTCCTATTACCGTAGATTCATCCTGGGATTTGCGAGTATCGCCAGCCCACTGCATGCGCTGACGTCGAAGTCAAAGGAGTTTGTGTGAAGTGACGCCTGTCAGGAGGCATTTTCCAAACTGAAAAAGGAGTTACTGAAAGCTGATGCTGTAGAGGGCGTTCGTGTGGTTCTCGACCCTTGGCCTAGCGTCAGGCTATTGGCAGGTAGCCTTGGACGAGGACGCACAGCGTAAGTCAACTTTCGTGGTGCGGAATGGGTTGTACCACTGGAGGGTCATGCCGTTCGGTTTGGCGAACGCACCAGCCACGTTTGAACGCCTTATGGAGAAGGTTTTGGCGGGACTGCAGTGGGAGATATTATTGGTCTACCTTGATGACGTCATCGTCTTTGGTAAAACAATTGAGGACGAGTTGAAACGCATACAGCAGGTGTTTGACCGCTTGAGAAGCGCGGGGCTAAATCTGAAGCCGAGTAAATGCAACCTCTTTCAGAGGTCAGTGACCTACTTGGGGCACATCGTGTCAGCCGGGGGGAGGGGGGGGGGGGGGGGGGGGTAGCAACAGACCCCGCCAAGATCAAAGCCGTTGCTGATTGGCCGGTTACAACGAACGTGAAAGAAGTGAGGAGTTTCATTGGACTGGCGTCCTATTACCGTAGATTCATCCTGGGATTTGCGAGTATCGCCAGCCCACTGCATGTGCTGACGTCGAAGTCAAAGGAGTTTGTGTGAAGTGACGCCTGTCAGGAGGCATTTTCCAAACTGAAAAAGGAGTTACTGAAAGCTGATGCTTTAGAGGGCGTTCGTGTGGTTCTCGACCCTTGGCCTAGCGTCAGGCTATTGGCAGGTAGCCTTGGACGAGGACGCACAGCGTAAGTCAACTTTCGTGGTGCGGAATGGGTTGTACCACTGGAAGGTCATGCCGTTCGGTTTGGCGAACGCACCAGCCACGTTTGAACGCCTTATGGAGAAGGTTTTGGCGGGACTGCAGTGGGAGATTTTATTGGTCTACCTTGATGACGTCATCGTCTTTGGTAAAACAATTGAGGACGAGTTGAAACGCAAATCTGAAGCCGAGTAAATGCAACCTCTTTCAGAGGTCAGTGACCTACTTGGGGCACATCGTGTCAGCCGGGGGGGGGGGGGGGGGGGGGGGTAGCAACAGACTCCGCCAAGATCAAAGCCGTTGCTGATTGGCCGGTTACAACGAACGTGAAAGAAGTGAGGAGTTTCATTGGACTGGCGTCCTATTACCGTAGATTCATCCTGGGATTTGCGAGTATCGCCAGCCCACTGCATGCGCTGACGTCGAAGTCAAAGGAGTTTGTGTGAAGTGACGCCTGTCAGGAGGCATTTTCCAAACTGAAAAAGGAGTTACTGAAAGCTGATGCTGTAGAGGGCGTTCGTGTGGTTCTCGACCCTTGGCCTAGCGTCAGGCTATTGGCAGGTAGCCTTGGACGAGGACGCACAGCGTAAGTCAACTTTCGTGGTGCGGAATGGGTTGTACCACTGGAGGGTCATGCCGTTCGGTTTGGCGAACGCACCAGCCACGTTTGAACGCCTTATGGAGAAGGTTTTGGCGGGACTGCAGTGGGAGATATTATTGGTCTACCTTGATGACGTCATCGTCTTTGGTAAAACAATTGAGGACGAGTTGAAACGCATACAGCAGGTGTTTGACCGCTTGAGAAGCGCGGGGCTAAATCTGAAGCCGAGTAAATGCAACCTCTTTCAGAGGTCAGTGACCTACTTGGGGCACATCGTGTCAGCCGGGGGGAGGGGGGGGGGGGGGGGTAGCAACAGACCCCGCCAAGATCAAAGCCGTTGCTGATTGGCCGGTTACAACGAACGTGAAAGAAGTGAGGAGTTTCATTGGACTGGCGTCCTATTACCGTAGATTCATCCTGGGATTTGCGAGTATCGCCAGCCCACTGCATGTGCTGACGTCGAAGTCAAAGGAGTTTGTGTGAAGTGACGCCTGTCAGGAGGCATTTTCCAAACTGAAAAAGGAGTTACTGAAAGCTGATGCTTTAGAGGGCGTTCGTGTGGTTCTCGACCCTTGGCCTAGCGTCAGGCTATTGGCAGGTAGCCTTGGACGAGGACGCACAGCGTAAGTCAACTTTCGTGGTGCGGAATGGGTTGTACCACTGGAAGGTCATGCCGTTCGGTTTGGCGAACGCACCAGCCACGTTTGAACGCCTTATGGAGAAGGTTTTGGCGGGACTGCAGTGGGAGATTTTATTGGTCTACCTTGATGACGTCATCGTCTTTGGTAAAACAATTGAGGACGAGTTGAAACGCATACAGCAGGTGTTTGACCGCTTGAGAAGCGCGGGGCTAAATCTGAAGCCGAGTAAATGCAACCTCTTTCAGAGGTCAGTGACCTACTTGGGGCACATGGTGTCAGCCGGGGGGGGGGGGGGGGGTAGCAACAGACTCCGCCAAGATCAAAGCCGTTGCTGATTGGCCGGTTACAACGAACGTGAAAGAAGTGAGGAGTTTCATTGGACTGGCGTCCTATTACCGTAGATTCATCCTGGGATTTGCGAGTGGAAGATTTTATTGGTCTACCTTGATGACGTCATCGTCTTTGGTAAAACAATTGAGGACGAGTTGAATCGCATACAGCAGGTGTTTGACCGCTTGAGAAGCGCGGGGCTAAATCTGAAGCTGAGTAAATGCAACCTCTTTCAGAGGTCAGTGACCTACTTGGGGCACATCGTGTCAGCCGGGGGGGGGGGGGGGGGTAGCAACAGACCCCGCCAAGATCAAAGCCGTTGCTGATTGGCCGGTTACAACGAACGTGAAAGAAGTGAGGAGTTTCATTGGACTGGCGCCCTATTACCGTAGATTCATCCTGGGATTTGCGAGTATCGCCAGCCCACTGCATGCGCTGACGTCGAAGTCAAAGGAGTTTGTGTGAAGTGACGCCTGTCAGGAGGCATTTTCCAAACTGAAAAAGGAGTTACTGAAAGCTGATGCTGTAGAGGGCGTTCGTGTGGTTCTCGACCCTTGGCCTAGCGTCAGGCTATTGGCAGGTAGCCTTGGACGAGGACGCACAGCGTAAGTCAACTTTCGTGGTGCGGAATGGGTTGTACCACTGGAAGGTCATGCCGTTCGGTTTGGCGAACGCACCAGCCACGTTTGAACGCCTTATGGAGAAGGTTTTGGCGGGACTGCAGTGGGAGATTTTATTGGTCTACCTTGATGACGTCATCGTCTTTGGTAAAACAATTGAGGACGAGTTGAAACGCAAATCTGAAGCCGAGTAAATGCAACCTCTTTCAGAGGTCAGTGACCTACTTGGGGCACATCGTGTCAGCCGGGGGGGGGGGGGGGGGGGTAGCAACAGACTCCGCCAAGATCAAAGCCGTTGCTGATTGGCCGGTTACAACGAACGTGAAAGAAGTGAGGAGTTTCATTGGACTGGCGTCCTATTACCGTAGATTCATCCTGGGATTTGCGAGTATCGCCAGCCCACTGCATGCGCTGACGTCGAAGTCAAAGGAGTTTGTGTGAAGTGACGCCTGTCAGGAGGCATTTTCCAAACTGAAAAAGGAGTTACTGAAAGCTGATGCTGTAGAGGGCGTTCGTGTGGTTCTCGACCCTTGGCCTAGCGTCAGGCTATTGGCAGGTAGCCTTGGACGAGGACGCACAGCGTAAGTCAACTTTCGTGGTGCGGAATGGGTTGTACCACTGGAAGGTCATGCCGTTCGGTTTGGCGAACGCACCAGCCATGTTTGAACGCCTTATGGAGAAGGTTTTGGCGGGACTGCAGTGGGAGATTTTATTGGTCTACCTTGATGACGTCATCGTCTTTGGTAAAACAATTGAGGACGAGTTGAAACGCATACAGCAGGTGTTTGACCGCTTGAGAAGCGCGGGGCTAAATCTGAAGCCGAGTAAATGCAACCTCTTTCAGAGGTCAGTGACCTACTTGGGGCACATCGTGTCAGCCGGGGGGAGGGGGGGGGGGGGGGGGTAGCAACAGACCCCGCCAAGATCAAAGCCGTTGCTGATTGGCCGGTTACAACGAACGTGAAAGAAGTGAGGAGTTTCATTGGACTGGCGTCCTATTACCGTAGATTCATCCTGGGATTTGCGAGTGGAAGATTTTATTGGTCTACCTTGATGACGTCATCGTCTTTGGTAAAACAATTGAGGACGAGTTGAAACGCATACAGCAGGTGTTTGACCGCTTGAGAAGCGCGGGGCTAAATCTGAAGCTGAGTAAATGCAACCTCTTTCAGAGGTCAGTGACCTACTTGGGGCACATCGTGTCAGCCGGGGGGGGGGGGGGGGGGTAGCAACAGACCCCGCCAAGATCAAAGCCGTTGCTGATTGGCCGGTTACAACGAACGTGAAAGAAGTGAGGAGTTTCATTGGACTGGCGCCCTATTACCGTAGATTCATCCTGGGATTTGCGAGTATCGCCAGCCCACTGCATGCGCTGACGTCGAAGTCAAAGGAGTTTGTGTGAAGTGACGCCTGTCAGGAGGCATTTTCCAAACTGAAAAAGGAGTTACTGAAAGCTGATGCTGTAGAGGGCGTTCGTGTGGTTCTCGACCCTTGGCCTAGCGTCAGGCTATTGGCAGGTAGCCTTGGACGAGGACGCACAGCGTAAGTCAACTTTCGTGGTGCGGAATGGGTTGTACCACTGGAGGGTCATGCCGTTCGGTTTGGCGAACGCACCAGCCACGTTTGAACGCCTTATGGAGAAGGTTTTGGCGGGACTGCAGTGGGAGATATTATTGGTCTACCTTGATGACGTCATCGTCTTTGGTAAAACAATTGAGGACGAATTGAAACGCATACAGCAGGTGTTTGACCGCTTGAGAAGCGCGGGGCTAAATCTGAAGCCGAGTAAATGCAACCTCTTTCAGAGGTCAGTGACCTACTTGGGGCACATCGTGTCAGCCGGGGGGAGGGGGGGGGGGTAGCAACAGACCCCGCCAAGATCAAAGCCGTTGCTGATTGGCCGGTTACAACGAACGTGAAAGAAGTGAGGAGTTTCATTGGACTGGCGTCCTATTACCGTAGATTCATCCTGGGATTTGCGAGTATCGCCAGCCCACTGCATGCGCTGACGTCGAAGTCAAAGGAGTTTGTGTGAAGTGACGCCTGTCAGGAGGCATTTTCCAAACTGAAAAAGGAGTTACTGAAAGCTGATGCTTTAGAGGGCGTTCGTGTGGTTCTCGACCCTTGGCCTAGCGTCAGGCTATTGGCAGGTAGCCTTGGACGAGGACGCACAGCGTAAGTCAACTTTCGTGGTGCGGAATGGGTTGTACCACTGGAAGGTCATGCCGTTCGGTTTGGCGAACGCACCAGCCACGTTTGAACGCCTTATGGAGAAGGTTTTGGCGGGACTGCAGTGGGAGATTTTATTGGTCTACCTTGATGACGTCATCGTCTTTGGTAAAACAATTGAGGACGAGTTGAAACGCATACAGCAGGTGTTTGACCGCTTGAGAAGCGCGGGGCTAAATCTGAAGCCGAGTAAATGCAACCTCTTTCAGAGGTCAGTGACCTACTTGGGGCACATCGTGTCAGCCGGGGGGGGGGGGGGGGGGGTAGCAACAGACTCCGCCAAGATCAAAGCCGTTGCTGATTGGCCGGTTACAACGAACGTGAAAGAAGTGAGGAGTTTCATTGGACTGGCGTCCTATTACCGTAGATTCATCCTGGGATTTGCGAGTGGAAGATTTTATTGGTCTACCTTGATGACGTCATCGTCTTTGGTAAAACAATTGAGGACGAGTTGAAACGCATACAGCAGGTGTTTGACCGCTTGAGAAGCGCGGGGCTCAATCTGAAGCTGAGTAAATGCAACCTCTTTCAGAGGTCAGTAATCTACTTGGGGCACATCGTGTCAGCCGGGGGGGGGGGGGGGGGGGTAGCAACAGACCCCGCCAAGATCAAAGCCGTTGCTGATTGGCCGGTTACAACGAACGTGAAAGAAGTGAGGAGTTTCATTGGACTGGCGCCCTATTACCGTAGATTCATCCTGGGATTTGCGAGTATCGCCAGCCCACTGCATGCGCTGACGTCGAAGTCAAAGGAGTTTGTGTGAAGTGACGCCTGTCAGGAGGCATTTTCCAAACTGAAAAAGGAGTTACTGAAAGCTGATGCTGTAGAGGGCGTTCGTGTGGTTCTCGACCCTTGGCCTAGCGTCAGGCTATTGGCAGGTAGCCTTGGACGAGGACGCACAGCGTAAGTCAACTTTCGTGGTGCGGAATGGGTTGTACCACTCGAGGGTCATGCCGTTCGGTTTGGCGAACGCACCAGCCACGTTTGAACGCCTTATGGAGAAGGTTTTGGCGGGACTGCAGTGGGAGATTTTATTGGTCTACCTTGATGACGTCATCGTCTTTGGTAAAACAATTGAGGACGAATTGAAACGCATACAGCAGGTGTTTGACCGCTTGAGAAGCGCGGGGCTAAATCTGAAGCCGAGTAAATGCAACCTCTTTCAGAGGTCAGTGACCTACTTGGGGCACATCGTGTCAGCCGGGGTGGGGGGGGGGGGGGGGGGGGTAGCAACAGACCCCGCCAAGATCAAAGCCGTTGCTGATTGGCCGGTTACAACGAACGTGAAAGAAGTGAGGAGTTTCATTGGACTGGCGTCCTATTACCGTAGATTCATCCTGGGATTTGCGAGTGGAAGATTTTATTGGTCTACCTTGATGACGTCATCGTCTTTGGTAAAACAATTGAGGACGAGTTGAAACGCATACAGCAGGTGTTTGACCGCTTGAGAAGCGCGGGGCTAAATCTGAAGCTGAGTAAATGCAACCTCTTTCAGAGGTCAGTGACCTACTTGGGGCACATCGTGTCAGCCGGGGGGGGGGGGGGGGGGGGTAGCAACAGACCCCGCCAAGATCAAAGCCGTTGCTGATTGGCCGGTTACAACGAACGTGAAAGAAGTGAGGAGTTTCATTGGACTGGCGCCCTATTACCGTAGATTCATCCTGGGATTTGCGAGTATCGCCAGCCCACTGCATGCGCTGACGTCGAAGTCAAAGGAGTTTGTGTGAAGTGACGCCTGTCAGGAGGCATTTTCCAAACTGAAAAAGGAGTTACTGAAAGCTGATGCTGTAGAGGGCGTTCGTGTGGTTCTCGACCCTTGGCCTAGCGTCAGGCTATTGGCAGGTAGCCTTGGACGAGGACGCACAGCGTAAGTCAACTTTCGTGGTGCGGAATGGGTTGTACCACTGGAGGGTCATGCCGTTCGGTTTGGCGAACGCACCAGCCACGTTTGAACGCCTTATGGAGAAGGTTTTGGCGGGACTGCAGTGGGAGATATTATTGGTCTACCTTGATGACGTCATCGTCTTTGGTAAAACAATTGAGGACGAATTGAAACGCATACAGCAGGTGTTTGACCGCTTGAGAAGCGCGGGGCTAAATCTGAAGCCGAGTAAATGCAACCTCTTTCAGAGGTCAGTGACCTACTTGGGGCACATCGTGTCAGCCGGGGGGAGGGGGGGGGGGGGGGGTAGCAACAGACCCCGCCAAGATCAAAGCCGTTGCTGATTGGCCGGTTACAACGAACGTGAAAGAAGTGAGGAGTTTCATTGGACTGGCGTCCTATTACCGTAGATTCATCCTGGGATTTGCGAGTATCGCCAGCCCACTGCATGCGCTGACGTCGAAGTCAAAGGAGTTTGTGTGAAGTGACGCCTGTCAGGAGGCATTTTCCAAACTGAAAAAGGAGTTACTGAAAGCTGATGCTTTAGAGGGCGTTCGTGTGGTTCTCGACCCTTGGCCTAGCGTCAGGCTATTGGCAGGTAGCCTTGGACGAGGACGCACAGCGTAAGTCAACTTTCGTGGTGCGGAATGGGTTGTACCACTGGAAGGTCATGCCGTTCGGTTTGGCGAACGCACCAGCCACGTTTGAACGCCTTATGGAGAAGGTTTTGGCGGGACTGCAGTGGGAGATTTTATTGGTCTACCTTGATGACGTCATCGTCTTTGGTAAAACAATTGAGGACGAGTTGAAACGCATACAGCAGGTGTTTGACCGCTTGAGAAGCGCGGGGCTAAATCTGAAGCCGAGTAAATGCAACCTCTTTCAGAGGTCAGTGACCTACTTGGGGCACATCGTGTCAGCCGGGGTGGGGGGGGGGGGGGGGGGGGTAGCAACAGACTCCGCCAAGATCAAAGCCGTTGCTGATTGGCCGGTTACAACGAACGTGAAAGAAGTGAGGAGTTTCATTGGACTGGCGTCCTATTACCGTAGATTCATCCTGGGATTTGCGAGTATCGCCAGCCCACTGCATGCGCTGACGTCGAAGTCAAAGGAGTTTGTGTGAAGTGACGCCTGTCAGGAGGCATTTTCCAAACTGAAAAAGGAGTTACTGAAAGCTGATGCTTTAGAGGGCGTTCGTGTGGTTCTCGACCCTTGGCCTAGCGTCAGGCTATTGGCAGGTAGCCTTGGACGAGGACGCACAGAGTAAGTCAACTTTCGTGGTGCGGAATGGGTTGTACCACTGGAAGGTCATGCCGTTCGGTTTGGCGAACGCACCAGCCACGTTTGAACGCCTTATGGAGAAGGTTTTGGCGGGACTGCAGTGGGAGATTTTATTGGTCTACCTTGATGACGTCATCGTCTTTGGTAAAACAATTGAGGACGAGTTGAAACGCATACAGCAGGTGTTTGACCGCTTGAGAAGCGCGGGGCTAAATCTGAAGCCGAGTAAATGCAACCTCTTTCAGAGGTCAGTGACCTACTTGGGGCACATCGTGTCAGCCTGGGGGGGGGGGGGGGGGGGGGGAGGGGTAGCAACAGACTCCGCCAAGATCAAAGCCGTTGCTGATTGGCCGGTTACAACGAACGTGAAAGAAGTGAGGAGTTTCATTGGACTGGCGTCCTATTACCGTAGATTCATCCTGGGATTTGCGAGTGGAAGATTTTATTGGTCTACCTTGATGACGTCATCGTCTTTGGTAAAACAATTGAGGACGAGTTGAAACGCATACAGCAGGTATTTGACCGCTTGAGAAGCGCGGGGCTAAATCTGAAGCCGAGTAAATGCAACCTCTTTCAGAGGTCAGTGACCTACTTGGGGCACATCGTGTCAGCCGGGGGGGGGGGGGGGGGGGGGTAGCAACAGACCCCGCCAAGATCAAAGCCGTTGCTGATTGGCCGGTTACAACGAACGTGAAAGAAGTGAGGAGTTTCATTGGACTGGCGTCCTATTACCGTAGATTCATCCTGGGATTTGCGAGTATCGCCAGCCCACTGCATGCGCTGACGTCGAAGTCAAAGGAGTTTGTGTGAAGTGACGCCTGTCAGGAGGCATTTTCCAAACTGAAAAAGGAGTTACTGAAAGCTGATGCTGTAGAGGGCGTTCGTGTGGTTCTCGACCCTTGGCCTGGCGTCAGGCTATTGGCAGGTAGCCTTGGACGAGGACGCACAGCGTAAGTCAACTTTCGTGGTGCGGAATGGGTTGTACCACTGGAAGGTCATGCCGTTCGGTTTGGCGAACGCACCAACCACGTTTGAACGCCTGATGGAGAAGGTTTTGGCGGGACTGCAGTGGGAGATTTTATTGGTCTACCTTGATGACGTCATCGTCTTTGGTAAAACAATTGAGGACGAGTTGAAACGCATACAGCAGGTGTTTGACCGCTTGAGAAGCGCGGGGCTAAATCTGAAGCCGAGTAAATGCAACCTCTTTCAGAGGTCAGTGACCTACTTGGGGCACATCGTGTCAGCCGGGGGGGGGGGGGGGGGGGTAGCAACAGACCCCGCCAAGATCAAAGCCGTTGCTGATTGGCCGGTTACAACGAACGTGAAAGAAGTGAGGGGTTTCATTGGACTGGCGTCCTATTACCGTAGATTCATCCTGGGATTTGCGAGTATCGCCAGCCCACTGCATGCGCTGACGTCGAAGTCAAAGGAGTTTGTGTGAAGTGACGCCTGTCAGGAGGCATTTTCCAAACTGAAAAAGGAGTTACTGAAAGCTGATGCTGTAGAGGGCGTTCGTGTGGTTCTCGACCCTTGGCCTAGCGTCAGGCTATTGGCAGGTAGCCTTGGACGAGGACGCACAGCGTAAGTCAACTTTCGTGGTGCGGAATGGGTTGTACCACTGGAAGGTCATGCCGTTCGGTTTGGCGAACGCACCAGCCACGTTTGAACGCCTTATGGAGAAGGTTTTGGCGGGACTGCAGTGGGAGATTTTATTGGTCTACCTTGATGACGTCATCGTCTTTGGTAAAACAATTGAGGACGAGTTGAAACGCATACAGCAGGTGTTTGACCGCTTGAGAAGCGCGGGGCTAAATCTGAAGCCGAGTAAATGCAACCTCTTTCAGAGGTCAGTGACCTACTTGGGACACATCGTGTCAGCCGGGGGGGGGGGGGGGGGGGGGGGGGGTAGCAACAGACTCCGCCAAGATCAAAGCCGTTGCTGATTGGCCGGTTACAACGAACGTGAAAGAAGTGAGGAGTTTCATTGGACTGGCGTCCTATTACCGTAGATTCATCCTGGGATTTGCGAGTGGAAGATTTTATTGGTCTACCTTGATGACGTCATCGTCTTTGGTAAAACAATTGAGGACGAGTTGAAACGCATACAGCAGGTGTTTGACCGCTTGAGAAGCGCGGGGCTAAATCTGAAGCCGAGTAAATGCAACCTCTTTCAGAGGTCAGTGACCTACTTGGGACACATCGTGTCAGCCGGGGGGGGGGGGGGGGGGGTAGCAACAGACTCCGCCAAGATCAAAGCCGTTGCTGATTGGCCGGTTACAACGAACGTGAAAGAAGTGAGGAGTTTCATTGGACTGGCGTCCTATTACCGTAGATTCATCCTGGGATTTGCGAGTATCGCCAGCCCACTGCATGCGCTGACGTCGAAGTCAAAGGAGTTTGTGTGAAGTGACGCCTGTCAGGAGGCATTTTCCAAACTGAAAAAGGAGTTACTGAAAGCTGATGCTGTAGAGGGCGTTCGTGTGGTTCTCGACCCTTGGCCTAGCGTCAGGCTATTGGCAGGTAGCCTTGGACGAGGACGCACAGCGTAAGTCAACTTTCGTGGTGCGGAATGGGTTGTACCACTGGAGGGTCATGCCGTTCGGTTTGGCGAACGCACCAGCCACGTTTGAACGCCTTATGGAGAAGGTTTTGGCGGGACTGCAGTGGGAGATATTATTGGTCTACCTTGATGACGTCATCGTCTTTGGTAAAACAATTGAGGACGAGTTGAAACGCATACAGCAGGTGTTTGACCGCTTGAGAAGCGCGGGGCTAAATCTGAAGCCGAGTAAATGCAACCTCTTTCAGAGGTCAGTGACCTACTTGGGGCACATCGTGTCAGCCGGGGGGGGGGGGGGGGGGGGGGGGGGTAGCAACAGACTCCGCCAAGATCAAAGCCGTTGCTGATTGGCCGGTTACAACGAACGTGAAAGAAGTGAGGAGTTTCATTGGACTGGCGTCCTATTACCGTAGATTCATCCTGGGATTTGCGAGTGGAAGATTTTATTGGTCTACCTTGATGACGTCATCGTCTTTGGTAAAACAATTGAGGACGAGTTGAAACGCATACAGCAGGTGTTTGACCGCTTGAGAAGCGCGGGGCTAAATCTGAAGCCGAGTAAATGCAACCTCTTTCAGAGGTCAGTGACCTACTTGGGACACATCGTGTCAGCCGGGGGGGGGGGGGGGGGGGTAGCAACAGACTCCGCCAAGATCAAAGCCGTTGCTGATTGGCCGGTTACAACGAACGTGAAAGAAGTGAGGAGTTTCATTGGACTGGCGTCCTATTACCGTAGATTCATCCTGGGATTTGCGAGTATCGCCAGCCCACTGCATGCGCTGACGTCGAAGTCAAAGGAGTTTGTGTGAAGTGACGCCTGTCAGGAGGCATTTTCCAAACTGAAAAAGGAGTTACTGAAAGCTGATGCTGTAGAGGGCGTTCGTGTGGTTCTCGACCCTTGGCCTAGCGTCAGGCTATTGGCAGGTAGCCTTGGACGAGGACGCACAGCGTAAGTCAACTTTCGTGGTGCGGAATGGGTTGTACCACTGGAGGGTCATGCCGTTCGGTTTGGCGAACGCACCAGCCACGTTTGAACGCCTTATGGAGAAGGTTTTGGCGGGACTGCAGTGGGAGATATTATTGGTCTACCTTGATGACGTCATCGTCTTTGGTAAAACAATTGAGGACGAGTTGAAACGCATACAGCAGGTGTTTGACCGCTTGAGAAGCGCGGGGCTAAATCTGAAGCCGAGTAAATGCAACCTCTTTCAGAGGTCAGTGACCTACTTGGGGCACATCGTGTCAGCCGGGGGGGGGGGGGGGGGGGGTAGCAACAGACTCCGCCAAGATCAAAGCCGTTGCTGATTGGCCGGTTACAACGAACGTGAAAGAAGTGAGGAGTTTCATTGGACTGGCGCCCTATTACCGTAGATTCATCCTGGGATTTGCGAGTATCGCCAGCCCACTGCATGCGCTGACGTCGAAGTCAAAGGAGTTTGTGTGAAGTGACGCCTGTCAGGAGGCATTTTCCAAACTGAAAAAGGAGTTACTGAAAGCTGATGCTGTAGAGGGCGTTCGTGTGGTTCTCGACCCTTGGCCTAGCGTCAGGCTATTGGCAGGTAGCCTTGGACGAGGACGCACAGCGTAAGTCAACTTTCGTGGTGCGGAATGGGTTGTACCACTGGAGGGTCATGCCGTTCGGTTTGGCGAACGCACCAGCCACGTTTGAACGCCTTATGGAGAAGGTTTTGGCGGGACTGCAGTGGGAGATATTATTGGTCTACCTTGATGACGTCATCGTCTTTGGTAAAACAATTGAGGACGAGTTGAAACGCATACAGCAGGTGTTTGACCGCTTGAGAAGCGCGGGGCTAAATCTGAAGCCGAGTAAATGCAACCTCTTTCAGAGGTCAGTGACCTACTTGGGGCACATCGTGTCAGCCGGGGGGGGGGGGGGGGGTAGCAACAGACTCCGCCAAGATCAAAGCCGTTGCTGATTGGCCGGTTACAACGAACGTGAAAGAAGTGAGGAGTTTCATTGGACTGGCGTCCTATTACCGTAGATTCATCCTGGGATTTGCGAGTGGAAGATTTTATTGGTCTACCTTGATGACGTCATCGTCTTTGGTAAAACAATTGAGGACGAGTTGAAACGCATACAGCAGGTGTTTGACCGCTTGAGAAGCGCGGGGCTAAATCTGAAGCCGAGTAAATGCAACCTCTTTCAGAGGTCAGTGACCTACTTGGGACACATCGTGTCAGCCGGGGGGGGGGGGGGGGGGGAGCAACAGACTCCGCCAAGATCAAAGCCGTTGCTGATTGGCCGGTTACAACGAACGTGAAAGAAGTGAGGAGTTTCATTGGACTGGCGTCCTATTACCGTAGATTCATCCTGGGATTTGCGAGTATCGCCAGCCCACTGCATGCGCTGACGTCGAAGTCAAAGGAGTTTGTGTGAAGTGACGCCTGTCAGGAGGCATTTTCCAAACTGAAAAAGGAGTTACTGAAAGCTGATGCTTTAGAGGGCGTTCGTGTGGTTCTCGACCCTTGGCCTAGCGTCAGGCTATTGGCAGGTAGCCTTGGACGAGGACGCACAGCGTAAGTCAACTTTCGTGGTGCGGAATGGGTTGTACCACTGGATGGAAGGTCATGCCGTTCGGTTTGGCGAACGCACCAGCCACGTTTGAACGCCTTATGGAGAAGGTTTTGGCGGGACTGCAGTGGGAGATTTTATTGGTCTACCTTGATGACGTCATCGTCTTTGGTAAAACAATTGAGGACGAGTTGAAACGCATACAGCAGGTGTTTGACCGCTTGAGAAGCGCGGAGCTAAATCTGAAGCCGAGTAAATGCAACCTCTTTCAGAGGTCAGTGACCTACTTGGGGCACATCGTGTCAGCCGGGGGGGGGGGGGGGGGGGGGGGGGGTAGCAACAGACTCCGCCAAGATCAAAGCCGTTGCTGATTGGCCGGTTACAACGAACGTGAAAGAAGTGAGGAGTGTCATTGGACTGGCGTCCTATTACCGTAGATTCATCCTGGGATTTGCGAGTGGAAGATTTTATTGGTCTACCTTGATGACGTCATCGTCTTTGGTAAAACAATTGAGGACGAGTTGAAACGCATACAGCAGGTGTTTGACCGCTTGAGAAGCGCGGGGCTAAATCTGAAGCTGAGTAAATGCAACCTCTTTCAGAGGTCAGTGACCTACTTGGGGCACATCGTGTCAGCCGGGGGGGGGGGGGGGGGGTAGCAACAGACCCCGCCAAGATCAAAGCCGTTGCTGATTGGCCGGTTACAACGAACGTGAAAGAAGTGAGGAGTTTCATTGGACTGGCGTCCTATTACCGTAGATTCATCCTGGGATTTGCGAGTATCGCCAGCCCACTGCATGCGCTGACGTCGAAGTCAAAGGAGTTTGTGTGAAGTGACGCCTGTCAGGAGGCATTTTCCAAACTGAAAAAGGAGTTACTGAAAGCTGATGCTTTAGAGGGCGTTCGTGTGGTTCTCGACCCTTGGCCTAGCGTCAGGCTATTGGCAGGTAGCCTTGGACGAGGACGCACAGCGTAAGTCAACTTTCGTGGTGCGGAATGGGTTGTACCACTGGAGGGTCATGCCGTTCGGTTTGGCGAACGCACCAGCCACGTTTGAACGCCTTATGGAGAAGGTTTTGGCGGGACTGCAGTGGGAGATTTTATTGGTCTACCTTGATGACGTCATCGTCTTTGGTAAAACAATTGAGGACGAGTTGAAACGCATACAGCAGGTGTTTGACCGCTTGAGAAGCGCGGGGCTAAATCTGAAGCCGAGTAAATGCAACCTCTTTCAGAGGTCAGTGACCTACTTGGGGCACATCGTGTCAGCCGGGGGGGGGGGGGGGGTAGCAACAGACTCCGCCAAGATCAAAGCCGTTGCTGATTGGCCGGTTACAACGAACGTGAAAGAAGTGAGGAGTTTCATTGGACTGGCGCCCTATTACCGTAGATTCATCCTGGGATTTGCGAGTATCGCCAGCCCACTGCATGCGCTGACGTCGAAGTCAAAGGAGTTTGTGTGAAGTGACGCCTGTCAGGAGGCATTTTCCAAACTGAAAAAGGAGTTACTGAAAGCTGATGCTGTAGAGGGCGTTCGTGTGGTTCTCGACCCTTGGCCTGGCGTCAGGCTATTGGCAGGTAGCCTTGGACGAGGACGCACAGCGTAAGTCAACTTTCGTGGTGCGGAATGGGTTGTACCGCTGGAAGGTCATGCCGTTCGGTTTGGCGAACGCACCAGCCACGTTTGAACGCCTTATGGAGAAGGTTTTGGCGGGACTGCAGTGGGAGATTTTATTGGTCTACCTTGATGACGTCATCGTCTTTGGTAAAACAATTGAGGACGAGTTGAAACGCATACAGCAGGTGTTTGACCGCTTGAGAAGCGCGGGGCTAAATCTGAAGCCGAGTAAATGTAACCTCTTTCAGAGGTCAGTGACCTACTTGGGACACATCGTGTCAGCCGGGGGGGGGGGGGGGGGGTAGCAACAGACTCCGCCAAGATCAAAGCCGTTGCTGATTGGCCGGTTACAACGAACGTGAAAGAAGTGAGGAGTTTCATTGGACTGGCGTCCTATTACCGTAGATTCATCCTGGGATTTGCGAGTATCGCCAGCACACTGCATGCGCTGACGTCGAAGTCAAAGGAGTTTGTGTGAAGTGACGCCTGTCAGGAGGCATTTTCCAAACTGAAAAAGGAGTTACTGAAAGCTGATGCTGTAGAGGGCGTTCGTGTGGTTCTCGACCCTTGGCCTAGCGTCAGGCTATTGGCAGGTAGCCTTGGACGAGGACGCACAGCGTTAGTCAACTTTCGTGGTGTGGAATGGGTTGTACCGCTGGAAGGTCATGCCGTTCGGTTTGGCGAACGCACCAGCCACGTTTGAACGCCTTATGGAGAAGGTTTTGGCGGGACTGCAGTGGGAGATTTTATTGGTCTACCTTGATGACGTCATCGTCTTTGGTAAAACAATTGAGGACGAGTTGAAACGCATACAGCAGGTGTTTGACCGCTTGAGAAGCGCGGGGCTAAATCTGAAGCCGAGTAAATGTAACCTCTTTCAGAGGTCAGTGACCTACTTGGGACACATCGTGTCAGCCGGGGGGGGGGGGGGGGGGGGGGGGTAGCAACAGACTCCGCCAAGATCAAAGCCGTTGCTGATTGGCCGGTTACAACGAACGTGAAAGAAGTGAGGAGTTTCATTGGACTGGCGTCCTATTACCGTAGATTCATCCTGGGATTTGCGAGTGGAAGATTTTATTGGTCTACCTTGATGACGTCATCGTCTTTGGTAAAACAATTGAGGACGAGTTGAAACGCATACAGCAGGTGTTTGACCGCTTGAGAAGCGCGGGGCTAAATCTGAAGCCGAGTAAATGCAACCTCTTTCAGAGGTCAGTGACCTACTTGGGACACATCGTGTCAGCCGGGGGGGGGGGGGGGGGGTAGCAACAGACTCCGCCAAGATCAAAGCCGTTGCTGATTGGCCGGTTACAACGAACGTGAAAGAAGTGAGGAGTTTCATTGGACTGGCGTCCTATTACCGTAGATTCATCCTGGGATTTGCGAGTATCGCCAGCCCACTGCTTGCGCTGACGTCGAAGTCAAAGGAGTTTGTGTGAAGTGACGCCTGTCAGGAGGCATTTTCCAAACTGAAAAAGGAGTTACTGAAAGCTGATGCTGTAGAGGGCGTTCGTGTGGTTCTCGACCCTTGGCCTAGCGTCAGGCTATTGGCAGGTAGCCTTGGACGAGGACGCACAGCGTAAGTCAACTTTCGTGGTGCGGAATGGGTTGTACCACTGGAGGGTCATGCCGTTCGGTTTGGCGAACGCACCAGCCACGTTTGAACGCCTTATGGAGAAGGTTTTGGCGGGACTGCAGTGGGAGATATTATTGGTCTACCTTGATGACGTCATCGTCTTTGGTAAAACAATTGAGGACGAGTTGAAACGCATACAGCAGGTGTTTGACCGCTTGAGAAGCGCGGGGCTAAATCTGAAGCCGAGTAAATGCAACCTCTTTCAGAGGTCAGTGACCTACTTGGGGCACTTCGTGTCAGCCGGGGGGGGGGGGGGGTAGCAACAGACCCCGCCAATATCAAAGCCGTTGCTGATTGGCCGGTTACAACGAACGTGAAAGAAGTGAGGAGTTTCATTGGACTGGCGTCCTATTACCGTAGATTCATCCTGGGATTTGCGAGTATCGCCAGCCCACTGCATGCGCTGACGTCGAAGTCAAAGGAGTTTGTGTGAAGTGACGCCTGTCAGGAGGCATTTTCCAAACTGAAAAAGGAGTTACTGAAAGCTGATGCTGTAGAGGGCGTTCGTGTGGTTCTCGACCCTTGGCCTAGCGTCAGGCTATTGGCAGGTAGCCTTGGACGAGGACGCACAGCGTAAGTCAACTTTCGTGGTGCGGAATGGGTTGTACCACTGGAGGGTCATGCCGTTCGGTTTGGCGAACGCACCAGCCACGTTTGAACGCCTTATGGAGAAGGTTTTGGCGGGACTGCAGTGGGAGATATTATTGGTCTACCTTGATGACGTCATCGTCTTTGGTAAAACAATTGAGGACGAGTTGAAACGCATACAGCAGGTGTTTGACCGCTTGAGAAGCGCGGGGCTAAATCTGAAGCCGAGTAAATGCAACCTCTTTCAGAGGTCAGTGACCTACTTGGGGCACATCGTGTCAGCCGGGGGGGGGGGGGGGGGGGGTAGCAACAGACTCCGCCAAGATCAAAGCCGTTGCTGATTGGCCGGTTACAACGAACGTGAAAGAAGTGAGGAGTTTCATTGGACTGGCGTCCTATTACCGTAGATTCATCCTGGGATTTGCGAGTGGAAGATTTTATTGGTCTACCTTGATGACGTCATCGTCTTTGGTAAAACAATTGAGGACGAGTTGAAACGCATACAGCAGGTGTTTGACCGCTTGAGAAGCGCGGCGCTAAATCTGAAGCCGAGTAAATGCAACCTCTTTCAGAGGTCAGTGACCTACTTGGGGCACTTCGTGTCAGCCGGGGGGGGGGGGGGGGGGGGTAGCAACAGACCCCGCCAAGATCAAAGCCGTTGCTGATTGGCCGGTTACAACGAACGTGAAAGAAGTGAGGAGTTTCATTGGACTGGCGTCCTATTACCGTAGATTCATCCTGGGATTTGCGAGTATCGCCAGCCCACTGCATGCGCTGACGTCGAAGTCAAAGGAGTTTGTGTGAAGTGACGCCTGTCAGGAGGCATTTTCCAAACTGAAAAAGGAGTTACTGAAAGCTGATGCTGTAGAGGGCGTTCGTGTGGTTCTCGACCCTTGGCCTAGCGTCAGGCTATTGGCAGGTAGCCTTGGACGAGGACGCACAGCGTAAGTCAACTTTCGTGGTGCGGAATGGGTTGTACCACTGGAGGGTCATGCCGTTCGGTTTGGCGAACGCACCAGCCACGTTTGAACGCCTTATGGAGAAGGTTTTGGCGGGACTGCAGTGGGAGATATTATTGGTCTACCTTGATGACGTCATCGTCTTTGGTAAAACAATTGAGGACGAGTTGAAACGCATACAGCAGGTGTTTGACCGCTTGAGAAGCGCGGGGCTAAATCTGAAGCCGAGTAAATGCAACCTCTTTCAGAGGTCAGTGACCTACTTGGGGCACATCGTGTCTGCCGGGGGGGGGGGGGGGGGGGGGGGGGGTAGCAACAGACTCCGCCAAGATCAAAGCCGTTGCTGATTGGCCGGTTACAACGAACGTGAAAGAAGTGAGGAGTTTCATTGGACTGGCGTCCTATTACCGTAGATTCATCCTGGGATTTGCGAGTGGAAGATTTTATTGGTCTACCTTGATGACGTCATCGTCTTTGGTAAAACAATTGAGGACGAGTTGAAACGCATACAGCAGGTGTTTGACCGCTTGAGAAGCGCGGGGCTAAATCTGAAGCCGAGTAAATGCAACCTCTTTCAGAGGTCAGTGACCTACTTGGGGCACATCGTGTCTGCCGGGGGGGGGGGGGGGGGGGGGGGTAGCAACAGACTCCGCCAAGATCAAAGCCGTTGCTGATTGGCCGGTTACAACGAACGTGAAAGAAGTGAGGAGTTTCATTGGACTGGCGTCCTATTACCGTAGATTCATCCTGGGATTTGCGAGTATCGCCAGCCCACTGCATGCGCTGACGTCGAAGTCAAAGGAGTTTGTGTGAAGTGACGCCTGTCAGGAGGCATTTTCCAAACTGAAAAAGGAGTTACTGAAAGCTGATGCTGTAGAGGGCGTTCGTGTGGTTCTCGACCCTTGGCCTAGCGTCAGGCTATTGGCAGGTAGCCTTGGACGAGGACGCACAGCGTAAGTCAACTTTCGTGGTGCGGAATGGGTTGTACCACTGGAGGGTCATGCCGTTCGGTTTGGCGAACGCACCAGCCACGTTTGAACGCCTTATGGAGAAGGTTTTGGCGGGACTGCAGTGGGAGATATTATTGGTCTACCTTGATGACGTCATCGTCTTTGGTAAAACAATTGAGGACGAGTTGAAACGCTATTGGCAGGTAGCCTTGGACGAGGACGCACAGCGTAAGTCAACTTTCGTGGTGCGGAATGGGTTGTACCACTGGAGGGTCATGCCGTTCGGTTTGGCGAACGCACCAGCCACGTTTGAACGCCTTATGGAGAAGGTTTTGGCGGGACTGCAGTGGGAGATATTATTGGTCTACCTTGATGACGTCATCGTCTTTGGTAAAACAATTGAGGACGAGTTGAAACGCATACAGCAGGTGTTTGACCGCTTGAGAAGCGCGGGGCTAAATCTGAAGCCGAGTAAATGCAACCTCTTTCAGAGGTCAGTGACCTACTTGGGGCACATCGTGTCTGCCGGGGGGGGGGGGGGGGGTGGGGGGGGGGGGGGGGGGTAGCAACAGACTCCGCCAAGATCAAAGCCGTTGCTGATTGGCCGGTTACAACGAACGTGAAAGAAGTGAGGAGTTTCATTGGACTGGCGTCCTATTACCGTAGATTCATCCTGGGATTTGCGAGTGGAAGATTTTATTGGTCTACCTTGATGACGTCATCGTCTTTGGTAAAACAATTGAGGACGAGTTGAAACGCATACAGCAGGTGTTTGACCGCTTGAGAAGCGCGGGGCTAAATCTGAAGCCGAGTAAATGCAACCTCTTTCAGAGGTCAGTGACCTACTTGGGGCACATCGTGTCAGCCGGGGGGGGGGGGGGGGGGGGTAGCAACAGACCCCGCGAAGGATCAAAGCCGTTGCTGATTGGCCGGTTACAACGAACGTGAAAGAAGTGAGGAGTTTCATTGGACTGGCGTCCTATTACCGTAGATTCATCCTGGGATTTGCGAGTATCGCCAGCACACTGCATGCGCTGACGTCGAAGTCAAAGGAGTTTGTGTGAAGTGACGCCTGTCAGGAGGCATTTTCCAAACTGAAAAAGGAGTTACTGAAAGCTGATGCTGTAGAGGGCGTTCGTGTGGTTCTCGACCCTTGGCCTAGCGTCAGGCTATTGGCAGGTAGCCTTGGACGAGGACGCACAGCGTAAGTCAACTTTCGTGGTGTGGAATGGGTTGTACCGCTGGAAGGTCATGCCGTTCGGTTTGGCGAACGCACCAGCCACGTTTGAACGCCTTATGGAGAAGGTTTTGGCGGGACTGCAGTGGGAGATTTTATTGGTCTACCTTGATGACGTCATCGTCTTTGGTAAAACAATTGAGGACGAGTTGAAACGCATACAGCAGGTGTTTGACCGCTTGAGAAGCGCGGGGCTAAATCTGAAGCCGAGTAAATGTAACCTCTTTCAGAGGTCAGTGACCTACTTGGGACACATCGTGTCAGCCGGGGGGGGGGGGGGGGGGGGTAGCAACAGACTCCGCCAAGATCAAAGCCGTTGCTGATTGGCCGGTTACAACGAACGTGAAAGAAGTGAGGAGTTTCATTGGACTGGCGTCCTATTACCGTAGATTCATCCTGGGATTTGCGAGTGGAAGATTTTATTGGTCTACCTTGATGACGTCATCGTCTTTGGTAAAACAATTGAGGACGAGTTGAAACGCATACAGCAGGTGTTTGACCGCTTGAGAAGCGCGGGGCTAAATCTGAAGCCGAGTAAATGCAACCTCTTTCAGAGGTCAGTGACCTACTTGGGACACATCGTGTCAGCCGGGGGGGGGGGGGGGGGGGTAGCAACAGACTCCGCCAAGATCAAAGCCGTTGCTGATTGGCCGGTTACAACGAACGTGAAAGAAGTGAGGAGTTTCATTGGACTGGCGTCCTATTACCGTAGATTCATCCTGGGATTTGCGAGTATCGCCAGCCCACTGCATGCGCTGACGTCGAAGTCAAAGGAGTTTGTGTGAAGTGACGCCTGTCAGGAGGCATTTTCCAAACTGAAAAAGGAGTTACTGAAAGCTGATGCTGTAGAGGGCGTTCGTGTGGTTCTCGACCCTTGGCCTAGCGTCAGGCTATTGGCAGGTAGCCTTGGACGAGGACGCACAGCGTAAGTCAACTTTCGTGGTGCGGAATGGGTTGTACCACTGGAGGGTCATGCCGTTCGGTTTGGCGAACGCACCAGCCACGTTTGAACGCCTTATGGAGAAGGTTTTGGCGGGACTGCAGTGGGAGATATTATTGGTCTACCTTGATGACGTCATCGTCTTTGGTAAAACAATTGAGGACGAGTTGAAACGCATACAGCAGGTGTTTGACCGCTTGAGAAGCGCGGGGCTAAATCTGAAGCCGAGTAAATGCAACCTCTTTCAGAGGTCAGTGACCTACTTGGGGCACTTCGTGTCAGCCGGGGGGGGGGGGGGGGGGGGGGGGGTAGCAACAGACCCCGCCAATATCAAAGCCGTTGCTGATTGGCCGGTTACAACGAACGTGAAAGAAGTGAGGAGTTTCATTGGACTGGCGTCCTATTACCGTAGATTCATCCTGGGATTTGCGAGTATCGCCAGCCCACTGCATGCGCTGACGTCGAAGTCAAAGGAGTTTGTGTGAAGTGACGCCTGTCAGGAGGCATTTTCCAAACTGAAAAAGGAGTTACTGAAAGCTGATGCTGTAGAGGGCGTTCGTGTGGTTCTCGACCCTTGGCCTAGCGTCAGGCTATTGGCAGGTAGCCTTGGACGAGGACGCACAGCGTAAGTCAACTTTCGTGGTGCGGAATGGGTTGTACCACTGGAGGGTCATGCCGTTCGGTTTGGCGAACGCACCAGCCACGTTTGAACGCCTTATGGAGAAGGTTTTGGCGGGACTGCAGTGGGAGATATTATTGGTCTACCTTGATGACGTCATCGTCTTTGGTAAAACAATTGAGGACGAGTTGAAACGCATACAGCAGGTGTTTGACCGCTTGAGAAGCGCGGGGCTAAATCTGAAGCCGAGTAAATGCAACCTCTTTCAGAGGTCAGTGACCTACTTGGGGCACATCGTGTCAGCCGGGGGGGGGGGGGGGGGGGGGGGGGGGTAGCAACAGACTCCGCCAAGATCAAAGCCGTTGCTGATTGGCCGGTTACAACGAACGTGAAAGAAGTGAGGAGTTTCATTGGACTGGCGTCCTATTACCGTAGATTCATCCTGGGATTTGCGAGTGGAAGATTTTATTGGTCTACCTTGATGACGTCATCGTCTTTGGTAAAACAATTGAGGACGAGTTGAAACGCATACAGCAGGTGTTTGACCGCTTGAGAAGCGCGGCGCTAAATCTGAAGCCGAGTAAATGCAACCTCTTTCAGAGGTCAGTGACCTACTTGGGGCACTTCGTGTCAGCCGGGGGGGGGGGGGGGGGGGGGTAGCAACAGACCCCGCCAAGATCAAAGCCGTTGCTGATTGGCCGGTTACAACGAACGTGAAAGAAGTGAGGAGTTTCATTGGACTGGCGTCCTATTACCGTAGATTCATCCTGGGATTTGCGAGTATCGCCAGCCCACTGCATGCGCTGACGTCGAAGTCAAAGGAGTTTGTGTGAAGTGACGCCTGTCAGGAGGCATTTTCCAAACTGAAAAAGGAGTTACTGAAAGCTGATGCTGTAGAGGGCGTTCGTGTGGTTCTCGACCCTTGGCCTAGCGTCAGGCTATTGGCAGGTAGCCTTGGACGAGGACGCACAGCGTAAGTCAACTTTCGTGGTGCGGAATGGGTTGTACCACTGGAGGGTCATGCCGTTCGGTTTGGCGAACGCACCAGCCACGTTTGAACGCCTTATGGAGAAGGTTTTGGCGGGACTGCAGTGGGAGATATTATTGGTCTACCTTGATGACGTCATCGTCTTTGGTAAAACAATTGAGGACGAGTTGAAACGCATACAGCAGGTGTTTGACCGCTTGAGAAGCGCGGGGCTAAATCTGAAGCCGAGTAAATGCAACCTCTTTCAGAGGTCAGTGACCTACTTGGGGCACATCGTGTCTGCCGGGGGGGGGGGGGGGGGGGGGGTAGCAACAGACTCCGCCAAGATCAAAGCCGTTGCTGATTGGCCGGTTACAACGAACGTGAAAGAAGTGAGGAGTTTCATTGGACTGGCGTCCTATTACCGTAGATTCATCCTGGGATTTGCGAGTGGAAGATTTTATTGGTCTACCTTGATGACGTCATCGTCTTTGGTAAAACAATTGAGGACGAGTTGAAACGCATACAGCAGGTGTTTGACCGCTTGAGAAGCGCGGGGCTAAATCTGAAGCCGAGTAAATGCAACCTCTTTCAGAGGTCAGTGACCTACTTGGGGCACATCGTGTCAGCCGGGGGGGGGGGGGGGGGAGGGGGTAGCAACAGACCCCGCCAAGGATCAAAGCCGTTGCTGATTGGCCGGTTACAACGAACGTGAAAGAAGTGAGGAGTTTCATTGGACTGGCGTCCTATTACCGTAGATTCATCCTGGGATTTGCGAGTATCGCCAGCCCACTGCATGCGCTGACGTCGAAGTCAAAGGAGTTTGTGTGAAGTGACGCCTGTCAGGAGGCATTTTCCAAACTGAAAAAGGAGTTACTGAAAGCTGATGCTGTAGAGGGCGTTCGTGTGGTTCTCGACCCTTGGCCTAGCGTCAGGTTATTGGCAGGTAGGCTTGGACGAGGACGCACAGCGTAAGTCAACTTTCGTGGTGCGGAATGGGTTGTACCACTGGAAGGTCATGCCGTTCGGTTTGGCGAACGCACCAGCCACGTTTGAACGCCTTATGGATAAGGTTTTGGCGGGACTGCAGTGGGAGATATTATTGGTCTACCTTGATGACGTCATCGTCTTTGGTAAAACAATTGAGGACGAGTTGAAACGCATACAGCAGGTGTTTGACCGCTTGAGAAGCGCGGGGCTAAATCTGAAGCCGAGTAAATGCAACCTCTTTCAGAGGTCAGTGACCTACTTGGGGCACATCGTGTCTGCCGGGGGGGGGGGGGGGGGGGGGGGTAGCAACAGACTCCGCCAAGATCAAAGCCGTTGCTGATTGGCCGGTTACAACGAACGTGAAAGAAGTGAGGAGTTTCATTGGACTGGCGTCCTATTACCGTAGATTCATCCTGGGATTTGCGAGTATCGCCAGCCCACTGCATGCGCTGACGTCGAAGTCAAAGGAGTTTGTGTGAAGTGACGCCTGTCAGGAGGCATTTTCCAAACTGAAAAAGGAGTTACTGAAAGCTGATGCTGTAGAGGGCGTTCGTGTGGTTCTCGACCCTTGGCCTAGCGTCAGGCTATTGGCAGGTAGCCTTGGACGAGGACGCACAGCGTAAGTCAACTTTCGTGGTGCGGAATGGGTTGTACCACTGGAGGGTCATGCCGTTCGGTTTGGCGAACGCACCAGCCACGTTTGAACGCCTTATGGAGAAGGTTTTGGCGGGACTGCAGTGGGAGATATTATTGGTCTACCTTGATGACGTCATCGTCTTTGGTAAAACAATTGAGGACGAGTTGAAACGCTATTGGCAGGTAGCCTTGGACGAGGACGCACAGCGTAAGTCAACTTTCGTGGTGCGGAATGGGTTGTACCACTGGAGGGTCATGCCGTTCGGTTTGGCGAACGCACCAGCCACGTTTGAACGCCTTATGGAGAAGGTTTTGGCGGGACTGCAGTGGGAGATATTATTGGTCTACCTTGATGACGTCATCGTCTTTGGTAAAACAATTGAGGACGAGTTGAAACGCATACAGCAGGTGTTTGACCGCTTGAGAAGCGCGGGGCTAAATCTGAAGCCGAGTAAATGCAACCTCTTTCAGAGGTCAGTGACCTACTTGGGGCACATCGTGTCTGCCGGGGGGGGGGGGGGGTGGGGGGGGGGGGGTAGCAACAGACTCCGCCAAGATCAAAGCCGTTGCTGATTGGCCGGTTACAACGAACGTGAAAGAAGTGAGGAGTTTCATTGGACTGGCGTCCTATTACCGTAGATTCATCCTGGGATTTGCGAGTGGAAGATTTTATTGGTCTACCTTGATGACGTCATCGTCTTTGGTAAAACAATTGAGGACGAGTTGAAACGCATACAGCAGGTGTTTGACCGCTTGAGAAGCGCGGGGCTAAATCTGAAGCCGAGTAAATGCAACCTCTTTCAGAGGTCAGTGACCTACTTGGGGCACATCGTGTCAGCCGGGGGGGGGGGGGGGGGGTAGCAACAGACCCCGCGAAGGATCAAAGCCGTTGCTGATTGGCCGGTTACAACGAACGTGAAAGAAGTGAGGAGTTTCATTGGACTGGCGTCCTATTACCGTAGATTCATCCTGGGATTTGCGAGTATCGCCAGCCCACTGCATGCGCTGACGTCGAAGTCAAAGGAGTTTGTGTGAAGTGACGCCTGTCAGGAGGCATTTTCCAAACTGAAAAAGGAGTTACTGAAAGCTGATGCTGTAGAGGGCGTTCGTGTGGTTCTCGACCCTTGGCCTAGCGTCAGGCTATTGGCAGGTAGCCTTGGACGAGGACGCACAGCGTAAGTCAACTTTCGTGGTGCGGAATGGGTTGTACCACTGGAAGGTCATGCCGTTCGGTTTGGCGAACGCACCAGCCACGTTTGAACGCCTGATGGATAAGGTTTTGGCGGGACTGCAGTGGGAGATTTTATTGGTCTACCTTGATGACGTCATCGTCTTTGGTAAAACAATTGAGGACGAGTTGAAACGCATACAGCAGGTGTTTGACCGCTTGAGAAGCGCGGGGCTAAATCTGAAGCCGAGTAAATGCAACCTCTTTCAGAGGTCAGTGACCTACTTGGGGCACATCGTGTCTGCCGGGGGTGGGGGGGGGGGGGGGGGGGTAGCAACAGACTCCGCCAAGATCAAAGCCGTTGCTGATTGGCCGGTTACAACGAACGTGAAAGAAGTGAGGAGTTTCATTGGACTGGCGTCCTATTACCGTAGATTCATCCTGGGATTTGCGAGTATCGCCAGCCCACTGCATGCGCTGACGTCGAAGTCAAAGGAGTTTGTGTGAAGTGACGCCTGTCAGGAGGCATTTTCCAAACTGAAAAAGGAGTTACTGAAAGCTGATGCTGTAGAGGGCGTTCGTGTGGTTCTCGACCCTTGGCCTAGCGTCAGGTTATTGGCAGGTAGCCTTGGACGAGGACGCACAGCGTAAGTCAACTTTCGTGGTGCGGAATGGGTTGTACCACTGGAGGGTCATGCCGTTCGGTTTGGCGAACGCACCAGCCACGTTTGAACGCCTTATGGAGAAGGTTTTGGCGGGACTGCAGTGGGAGATATTATTGGTCTACCTTGATGACGTCATCGTCTTTGGTAAAACAATTGAGGACGAGTTGAAACGCATACAGCAGGTGTTTGACCGCTTGAGAAGCGCGGGGCTAAATCTGAAGCCGAGTAAATGCAACCTCTTTCAGAGGTCAGTGACCTACTTGGGGCACATCGTGTCAGCCGGGGGGGGGGGGGGGGGGGGGGGGTAGCAACAGACTCCGCCAAGATCAAAGCCGTTGCTGATTGGCCGGTTACAACGAACGTGAAAGAAGTGAGGAGTTTCATTGGACTGGCGCCCTATTACCGTAGATTCATCCTGGGATTTGCGAGTATCGCCAGCCCACTGCATGCGCTGACGTCGAAGTCAAAGGAGTTTGTGTGAAGTGACGCCTGTCAGGAGGCATTTTCCAAACTGAAAAAGGAGTTACTGAAAGCTGATGCTGTAGAGGGCGTTCGTGTGGTTCTCGACCCTTGGCCTAGCGTCAGGTTATTGGCAGGTAGCCTTGGACGAGGACGCACAGCGTAAGTCAACTTTCGTGGTGCGGAATGGGTTGTACCACTGGAGGGTCATGCCGTTCGGTTTGGCGAACGCACCAGCCACGTTTGAACGCCTTATGGAGAAGGTTTTGGCGGGACTGCAGTGGGAGATATTATTGGTCTACCTTGATGACGTCATCGTCTTTGGTAAAACAATTGAGGACGAGTTGAAACGCATACAGCAGGTGTTTGACCGCTTGAGAAGCGCGGGGCTAAATCTGAAGCCGAGTAAATGCAACCTCTTTCAGAGGTCAGTGACCTACTTGGGGCACATCGTGTCAGCCGGGGGGGGGGGGGGGGGGGGGGTAGCAACAGACTCCGCCAAGATCAAAGCCGTTGCTGATTGGCCGGTTACAACGAACGTGAAAGAAGTGAGGAGTTTCATTGGACTGGCGCCCTATTACCGTAGATTCATCCTGGGATTTGCGAGTATCGCCAGCCCACTGCATGCGCTGACGTCGAAGTCAAAGGAGTTTGTGTGAAGTGACGCCTGTCAGGAGGCATTTTCCAAACTGAAAAAGGAGTTACTGAAAGCTGATGCTGTAGAGGGCGTTCGTGTGGTTCTCGACCCTTGGCCTAGCGTCAGGCTATTGGCAGGTAGCCTTGGACGAGGACGCACAGCGTAAGTCAACTTTCGTGGTGCGGAATGGGTTGTACCACTGGAGGGTCATGCCGTTCGGTTTGGCGAACGCACCAGCCACGTTTGAACGCCTTATGGAGAAGGTTTTGGCGGGACTGCAGTGGGAGATATTATTGGTCTACCTTGATGACGTCATCGTCTTTGGTAAAACAATTGAGGACGAGTTGAAACGCATACAGCAGGTGTTTGACCGCTTGAGAAGCGCGGGGCTAAATCTGAAGCCGAGTAAATGCAACCTCTTTCAGAGGTCAGTGACCTACTTGGGACACATCGTGTCAGCCGGGGGGGGGGGGGGGGGGGGTAGCAACAGACTCCGCCAAGATCAAAGCCGTTGCTGATTGGCCGGTTACAACGAACGTGAAAGAAGTGAGGAGTTTCATTGGACTGGCGTCCTATTACCGTAGATTCATCCTGGGATTTGCGAGTATCGCCAGCCCACTGCATGCGCTGACGTCGAAGTCAAAGGAGTTTGTGTGAAGTGACGCCTGTCAGGAGGCATTTTCCAAACTGAAAAAGGAGTTACTGAAAGCTGATGCTGTAGAGGGCGTTCGTGTGGTTCTCGACCCTTGGCCTAGCGTCAGGCTATTGGCAGGTTGCCTTGGACGAGGACGCACAGCGTAAGTCAACTTTCGTGGTGCGGAATGGGTTGTACCACTGGAGGGTCATGCCGTTCGGTTTGGCGAACGCACCAGCCACGTTTGAACGCCTTATGGAGAAGGTTTTGGCGGGACTGCAGTGGGAGATATTATTGGTCTACCTTGATGACGTCATCGTCTTTGGTAAAACAATTGAGGACGAGTTGAAACGCATACAGCAGGTGTTTGACCGCTTGAGAAGCGCGGGGCTAAATCTGAAGCCGAGTAAATGCAACCTCTTTCAGAGGTCAGTGACCTACTTGGGGCACATCGTGTCAGCCGGGGGGGGGGGGGGGGGGGTAGCAACAGACTCCGCCAAGATCAAAGCCGTTGCTGATTGGCCGGTTACAACGAACGTGAAAGAAGTGAGGAGTTTCATTGGACTGGCGCCCTATTACCGTAGATTCATCCTGGGATTTGCGAGTATCGCCAGCCCACTGCATGCGCTGACGTCGAAGTCAAAGGAGTTTGTGTGAAGTGACGCCTGTCAGGAGGCATTTTCCAAACTGAAAAAGGAGTTACTGAAAGCTGATGCTGTAGAGGGCGTTCGTGTGGTTCTCGACCCTTGGCCTAGCGTCAGGTTATTGGCAGGTAGCCTTGGACGAGGACGCACAGCGTAAGTCAACTTTCGTGGTGCGGAATGGGTTGTACCACTGGAGGGTCATGCCGTTCGGTTTGGCGAACGCACCAGCCACGTTTGAACGCCTTATGGAGAAGGTTTTGGCGGGACTGCAGTGGGAGATATTATTGGTCTACCTTGATGACGTCATCGTCTTTGGTAAAACAATTGAGGACGAGTTGAAACGCATACAGCAGGTGTTTGACCGCTTGAGAAGCGCGGGGCTAAATCTGAAGCCGAGTAAATGCAACCTCTTTCAGAGGTCAGTGACCTACTTGGGGCACATCGTGTCAGCCGGGGGGGGGGGGGGGGGGGGGGGGGTAGCAACAGACTCCGCCAAGATCAAAGCCGTTGCTGATTGGCCGGTTACAACGAACGTGAAAGAAGTGAGGAGTTTCATTGGACTGGCGCCCTATTACCGTAGATTCATCCTGGGATTTGCGAGTATCGCCAGCCCACTGCATGCGCTGACGTCGAAGTCAAAGGAGTTTGTGTGAAGTGACGCCTGTCAGGAGGCATTTTCCAAACTGAAAAAGGAGTTACTGAAAGCTGATGCTGTAGAGGGCGTTCGTGTGGTTCTCGACCCTTGGCCTAGCGTCAGGCTATTGGCAGGTAGCCTTGGACGAGGACGCACAGCGTAAGTCAACTTTCGTGGTGCGGAATGGGTTGTACCACTGGAGGGTCATGCCGTTCGGTTTGGCGAACGCACCAGCCACGTTTGAACGCCTTATGGAGAAGGTTTTGGCGGGACTGCAGTGGGAGATATTATTGGTCTACCTTGATGACGTCATCGTCTTTGGTAAAACAATTGAGGACGAGTTGAAACGCATACAGCAGGTGTTTGACCGCTTGAGAAGCGCGGGGCTAAATCTGAAGCCGAGTAAATGCAACCTCTTTCAGAGGTCAGTGACCTACTTGGGACACATCGTGTCAGCCGGGGGGGGGGGGGGGGGGGGGGGTAGCAACAGACTCCGCCAAGATCAAAGCCGTTGCTGATTGGCCGGTTACAACGAACGTGAAAGAAGTGAGGAGTTTCATTGGACTGGCGTCCTATTACCGTAGATTCATCCTGGGATTTGCGAGTATCGCCAGCCCACTGCATGCGCTGACGTCGAAGTCAAAGGAGTTTGTGTGAAGTGACGCCTGTCAGGAGGCATTTTCCAAACTGAAAAAGGAGTTACTGAAAGCTGATGCTGTAGAGGGCGTTCGTGTGGTTCTCGACCCTTGGCCTAGCGTCAGGCTATTGGCAGGTTGCCTTGGACGAGGACGCACAGCGTAAGTCAACTTTCGTGGTGCGGAATGGGTTGTACCACTGGAAGGTCATGCCGTTCGGTTTGGCGAACGCACCAGCCACGTTTGAACGTCTTATGGAGAAGGTTTTGGCGGGACTGCAGTGGGAGATTTTATTGGTCTACCTTGATGACGTCATCGTCTTTGGTAAAACAATTGAGGACGAGTTGAAACGCATACAGCAGGTGTTTGACCGCTTGAGAAGCGCGGGGCTAAATCTGAAGCCGAGTAAATGCAACCTCTTTCAGAGGTCAGTGACCTACTTGGGGCACATCGTGTCAGCCGGGGGGAGGGGGGGGGGGGGGGGGGTAGCAACAGACCCCGCCAAGATCAAAGCCGTTGCTGATTGGCCGGTTACAACGAACGTGAAAGAAGTGAGGAGTTTCATTGGACTGGCGTCCTATTACCGTAGATTCATCCTGGGATTTGCGAGTATCGCCAGCCCACTGCATGCGCTGACGTCGAAGTCAAAGGAGTTTGTGTGAAGTGACGCCTGTCAGGAGGCATTTTCCAAACTGAAAAAGGAGTTACTGAAAGCTGATGCTGTAGAGGGCGTTCGTGTGGTTCTCGACCCTTGGCCTAGCGTCAGGCTATTGGCAGGTAGCCTTGGACGAGGACGCACAGCGTAAGTCAACTTTCGTGGTGCGGAATGGGTTGTACCACTGGAAGGTCATGCCGTTCGGTTTGGCGAACGCACCAGCCACGTTTGAACGCCTGATGGATAAGGTTTTGGCGGGACTGCAGTGGGAGATTTTATTGGTCTACCTTGATGACGTCATCGTCTTTGGTAAAACAATTGAGGACGAGTTGAAACGCATACAGCAGGTGTTTGACCGCTTGAGAAGCGCGGGGCTAAATCTGAAGCCGAGTAAATGCAACCTCTTTCAGAGGTCAGTGACCTACTTGGGGCACATCGTGTCTGCCGGGGGTGGGGGGGGGGGGGGGGGGGGGTAGCAACAGACTCCGCCAAGATCAAAGCCGTTGCTGATTGGCCGGTTACAACGAACGTGAAAGAAGTGAGGAGTTTCATTGGACTGGCGTCCTATTACCGTAGATTCATCCTGGGATTTGCGAGTATCGCCAGCCCACTGCATGCGCTGACGTCGAAGTCAAAGGAGTTTGTGTGAAGTGACGCCTGTCAGGAGGCATTTTCCAAACTGAAAAAGGAGTTACTGAAAGCTGATGCTGTAGAGGGCGTTCGTGTGGTTCTCGACCCTTGGCCTAGCGTCAGGTTATTGGCAGGTAGCCTTGGACGAGGACGCACAGCGTAAGTCAACTTTCGTGGTGCGGAATGGGTTGTACCACTGGAGGGTCATGCCGTTCGGTTTGGCGAACGCACCAGCCACGTTTGAACGCCTTATGGAGAAGGTTTTGGCGGGACTGCAGTGGGAGATATTATTGGTCTACCTTGATGACGTCATCGTCTTTGGTAAAACAATTGAGGACGAGTTGAAACGCATACAGCAGGTGTTTGACCGCTTGAGAAGCGCGGGGCTAAATCTGAAGCCGAGTAAATGCAACCTCTTTCAGAGGTCAGTGACCTACTTGGGGCACATCGTGTCAGCCGGGGGGGGGGGGGGGGGGGGTAGCAACAGACTCCGCCAAGATCAAAGCCGTTGCTGATTGGCCGGTTACAACGAACGTGAAAGAAGTGAGGAGTTTCATTGGACTGGCGCCCTATTACCGTAGATTCATCCTGGGATTTGCGAGTATCGCCAGCCCACTGCATGCGCTGACGTCGAAGTCAAAGGAGTTTGTGTGAAGTGACGCCTGTCAGTAGGCATTTTCCAAACTGAAAAAGGAGTTACTGAAAGCTGATGCTGTAGAGGGCGTTCGTGTGGTTCTCGACCCTTGGCCTAGCGTCAGGCTATTGGCAGGTAGCCTTGGACGAGGACGCACAGCGTAAGTCAACTTTCGTGGTGCGGAATGGGTTGTACCACTGGAGGGTCATGCCGTTCGGTTTGGCGAACGCACCAGCCACGTTTGAACGCCTTATGGAGAAGGTTTTGGCGGGACTGCAGTGGGAGATATTATTGGTCTACCTTGATGACGTCATCGTCTTTGGTAAAACAATTGAGGACGAGTTGAAACGCATACAGCAGGTGTTTGACCGCTTGAGAAGCGCGGGGCTAAATCTGAAGCCGAGTAAATGCAACCTCTTTCAGAGGTCAGTGACCTACTTGGGGCACATCGTGTCAGCCGGGGGGGGGGGGGGGGGGTAGCAACAGACTCCGCCAAGATCAAAGCCGTTGCTGATTGGCCGGTTACAACGAACGTGAAAGAAGTGAGGAGTTTCATTGGACTGGCGTCCTATTACCGTAGATTCATCCTGGGATTTGCGAGTGGAAGATTTTATTGGTCTACCTTGATGACGTCATCGTCTTTGGTAAAACAATTGAGGACGAGTTGAAACGCATACAGCAGGTGTTTGACCGCTTGAGAAGCGCTGGGCTAAATCTGAAGCCGAGTAAATGCAACCTCTTTCAGAGGTCAGTGACCTACTTGGGACACATCGTGTCAGCCGGGGGGGGGGGGGGGGGGGGGGGTAGCAACAGACTCCGCCAAGATCAAAGCCGTTGCTGATTGGCCGGTTACAACGAAGGTGAAAGAAGTGAGGAGTTTCATTGGACTGGCGTCCTATTACCGTAGATTCATCCTGGGATTTGCGAGTATCGCCAGCCCACTGCATGCGCTGACGTCGAAGTCAAAGGAGTTTGTGTGAAGTGACGCCTGTCAGGAGGCATTTTCCAAACTGAAAAAGGAGTTACTGAAAGCTGATGCTGTAGAGGGCGTTCGTGTGGTTCTCGACCCTTGGCCTAGCGTCAGGCTATTGGCAGGTTGCCTTGGACGAGGACGCACAGCGTAAGTCAACTTTCGTGGTGCGGAATGGGTTGTACCACTGGAAGGTCATGCCGTTCGGTTTGGCGAACGCACCAGCCACGTTTGAACGTCTTATGGAGAAGGTTTTGGCGGGACTGCAGTGGGAGATTTTATTGGTCTACCTTGATGACGTCATCGTCTTTGGTAAAACAATTGAGGACGAGTTGAAACGCATACAGCAGGTGTTTGACCGCTTGAGAAGCGCGGGGCTAAATCTGAAGCCGAGTAAATGCAACCTCTTTCAGAGGTCAGTGACCTACTTGGGGCACATCGTGTCAGCCGGGGGGAGGGGGGGGGGGGGGGGGGTAGCAACAGACCCCGCCAAGATCAAAGCCGTTGCTGATTGGCCGGTTACAACGAACGTGAAAGAAGTGAGGAGTTTCATTGGACTGGCGTCCTATTACCGTAGATTCATCCTGGGATTTGCGAGTATCGCCAGCCCACTGCATGCGCTGACGTCGAAGTCAAAGGAGTTTGTGTGAAGTGACGCCTGTCAGGAGGCATTTTCCAAACTGAAAAAGGAGTTACTGAAAGCTGATGCTTTAGAGGGCGTTCGTGTGGTTCTCGACCCTTGGCCTAGCGTCAGGCTATTGGCAGGTAGCCTTGGACGAGGACGCACAGCGTAAGTCAACTTTCGTGGTGCGGAATGGGTTGTACCACTGGAAGGTCATGCCGTTCGGTTTGGCGAACGCACCAGCCACGTTTGAACGCCTGATGTAGAAGGTTTTGGCGGGACTGCAGTGGGAGATTTTATTGGTCTACCTTGATGACGTCATCGTCTTTGGTAAAACAATTGAGGACGAGTTGAAACGCATACAGCAGGTGTTTGACCGCTTGAGAAGCGCGGGGCTAAATCTGAAGCCGAGTAAATGCAACCTCTTTCAGAGGTCAGTGACCTACTTGGGGCACATCGTGTCAGCCGGGGGGGGGGGGGGGGGGTAGCAACAGACTCCGCCAAGATCAAAGCCGTTGCTGATTGGCCGGTTACAACGAACGTGAAAGAAGTGAGGAGTTTCATTGGACTGGCGTCCTATTACCGTAGATTCATCCTGGGATTTGCGAGTGGAAGATTTTATTGGTCTACCTTGATGACGTCATCGTCTTTGGTAAAACAATTGAGGACGAGTTGAAACGCATACAGCAGGTGTTTGACCGCTTGAGAAGCGCTGGGCTAAATCTGAAGCCGAGTAAATGCAACCTCTTTCAGAGGTCAGTGACCTACTTGGGACACATCGTGTCAGCCGGGGGGGGGGGGGGGGGGGGTAGCAACAGACTCCGCCAAGATCAAAGCCGTTGCTGATTGGCCGGTTACAACGAAGGTGAAAGAAGTGAGGAGTTTCATTGGACTGGCGTCCTATTACCGTAGATTCATCCTGGGATTTGCGAGTATCGCCAGCCCACTGCATGCGCTGACGTCGAAGTCAAAGGAGTTTGTGTGAAGTGACGCCTGTCAGGAGGCATTTTCCAAACTGAAAAAGGAGTTACTGAAAGCTGATGCTGTAGAGGGCGTTCGTGTGGTTCTCGACCCTTGGCCTAGCGTCAGGCTATTGGCAGGTTGCCTTGGACGAGGACGCACAGCGTAAGTCAACTTTCGTGGTGCGGAATGGGTTGTACCACTGGAAGGTCATGCCGTTCGGTTTGGCGAACGCACCAGCCACGTTTGAACGTCTTATGGAGAAGGTTTTGGCGGGACTGCAGTGGGAGATTTTATTGGTCTACCTTGATGACGTCATCGTCTTTGGTAAAACAATTGAGGACGAGTTGAAACGCATACAGCAGGTGTTTGACCGCTTGAGAAGCGCGGGGCTAAATCTGAAGCCGAGTAAATGCAACCTCTTTCAGAGGTCAGTGACCTACTTGGGGCACATCGTGTCAGCCGGGGGGAGGGGGGGGGGGGGGTAGCAACAGACCCCGCCAAGATCAAAGCCGTTGCTGATTGGCCGGTTACAACGAACGTGAAAGAAGTGAGGAGTTTCATTGGACTGGCGTCCTATTACCGTAGATTCATCCTGGGATTTGCGAGTATCGCCAGCCCACTGCATGCGCTGACGTCGAAGTCAAAGGAGTTTGTGTGAAGTGACGCCTGTCAGGAGGCATTTTCCAAACTGAAAAAGGAGTTACTGAAAGCTGATGCTTTAGAGGGCGTTCGTGTGGTTCTCGACCCTTGGCCTAGCGTCAGGCTATTGGCAGGTAGCCTTGGACGAGGACGCACAGCGTAAGTCAACTTTCGTGGTGCGGAATGGGTTGTACCACTGGAAGGTCATGCCGTTCGGTTTGGCGAACGCACCAGCCACGTTTGAACGCCTTATGTAGAAGGTTTTGGCGGGACTGCAGTGGGAGATTTTATTGGTCTACCTTGATGACGTCATCGTCTTTGGTAAAACAATTGAGGACGAGTTGAAACGCATACAGCAGGTGTTTGACCGCTTGAGAAGCGCGGGGCTAAATCTGAAGCCGAGTAAATGCAACCTCTTTCAGAGGTCAGTGACCTACTTGGGGCACATCGTGTCAGCCTGGGGGGGGGGGGGGGGGGGGGGGTAGCAACAGACTCCGCCAAGATCAAAGCCGTTGCTGATTGGCCGGTTACAACGAACGTGAAAGAAGTGAGGAGTTTCATTGGACTGGCGTCCTATTACCGTAGATTCATCCTGGGATTTGCGAGTGGAAGATTTTATTGGTCTACCTTGATGACGTCATCGTCTTTGGTAAAACAATTGAGGACGAGTTGAAACGCATACAGCAGGTATTTGACCGCTTGAGAAGCGCGGGGCTAAATCTGAAGCCGAGTAAATGCAACCTCTTTCAGAGGTCAGTGACCTACTTGGGGCACATCGTGTCAGCCGGGGGGGGGGGGGGGGGGGGGGGGGGGTAGCAACAGACTCCGCCAAGATCAAAGCCGTTGCTGATTGGCCGGTTACAACGAACGTGAAAGAAGTGAGGAGTTTCATTGGACTGGCGTCCTATTACCGTAGATTCATCCTGGGATTTGCGAGTGGAAGATTTTATTGGTCTACCTTGATGACGTCATCGTCTTTGGTAAAACAATTGAGGACGAGTTGAAACGCATACAGCAGGTGTTTGACCGCTTGAGAAGCGCGGGGCTAAATCTGAAGCCGAGTAAATGCAACCTCTTTCAGAGGTCAGTGACCTACTTGGGACACATCGTGTCAGCCGGGGGGGGGGGGGGGGGGGTAGCAACAGACTCCGCCAAGATCAAAGCCGTTGCTGATTGGCCGGTTACAACGAACGTGAAAGAAGTGAGGAGTTTCATTGGACTGGCGTCCTATTACCGTAGATTCATCCTGGGATTTGCGAGTATCGCCAGCCCACTGCATGCGCTGACGTCGAAGTCAAAGGAGTTTGTGTGAAGTGACGCCTGTCAGGAGGCATTTTCCAAACTGAAAAAGGAGTTACTGAAAGCTGATGCTGTAGAGGGCGTTCGTGTGGTTATCGACCCTTGGCCTAGCGTCAGGCTATTGGCAGGTTGCCTTGGACGAGGACGCACAGCGTAAGTCAACTTTCGTGGTGCGGAATGGGTTGTACCACTGGAAGGTCATGCCGTTCGGTTTGGCGAACGCACCAGCCACGTTTGAACGTCTTATGGAGAAGGTTTTGGCGGGACTGCAGTGGGAGATTTTATTGGTCTACCTTGATGACGTCATCGTCTTTGGTAAAACAATTGAGGACGAGTTGAAACGCATACAGCAGGTGTTTGACCGCTTGAGAAGCGCGGGGCTAAATCTGAAGCCGAGTAAATGCAACCTCTTTCAGAGGTCAGTGACCTACTTGGGGCACATCGTGTCAGCCGGGGGGAGGGGGGGGGGGTAGCAACAGACCCCGCCAAGATCAAAGCCGTTGCTGATTGGCCGGTTACAACGAACGTGAAAGAAGTGAGGAGTTTCATTGGACTGGCGTCCTATTACCGTAGATTCATCCTGGGATTTGCGAGTATCGCCAGCCCACTGCATGCGCTGACGTCGAAGTCAAAGGAGTTTGTGTGAAGTGACGCCTGTCAGGAGGCATTTTCCAAACTGAAAAAGGAGTTACTGAAAGCTGATGCTTTAGAGGGCGTTCGTGTGGTTCTCGACCCTTGGCCTAGCGTCAGGCTATTGGCAGGTAGCCTTGGACGAGGACGCACAGCGTAAGTCAACTTTCGTGGTGCGGAATGGGTTGTACCACTGGAAGGTCATGCCGTTCGGTTTGGCGAACGCACCAGCCACGTTTGAACGCCTTATGTAGAAGGTTTTGGCGGGACTGCAGTGGGAGATTTTATTGGTCTACCTTGATGACGTCATCGTCTTTGGTAAAACAATTGAGGACGAGTTGAAACGCATACAGCAGGTGTTTGACCGCTTGAGAAGCGCGGGGCTAAATCTGAAGCCGAGTAAATGCAACCTCTTTCAGAGGTCAGTGACCTACTTGGGGCACATCGTGTCAGCCTGGGGGGGGGGGGGGGGGGGTAGCAACAGACTCCGCCAAGATCAAAGCCGTTGCTGATTGGCCGGTTACAACGAACGTGAAAGAAGTGAGGAGTTTCATTGGACTGGCGTCCTATTACCGTAGATTCATCCTGGGATTTGCGAGTGGAAGATTTTATTGGTCTACCTTGATGACGTCATCGTCTTTGGTAAAACAATTGAGGACGAGTTGAAACGCATACAGCAGGTATTTGACCGCTTGAGAAGCGCGGGGCTAAATCTGAAGCCGAGTAAATGCAACCTCTTTCAGAGGTCAGTGACCTACTTGGGGCACATCGTGTCAGCCGGGGGGGGGGGGGGGGGGTAGCAACAGACTCCGCCAAGATCAAAGCCGTTGCTGATTGGCCGGTTACAACGAACGTGAAAGAAGTGAGGAGTTTCATTGGACTGGCGTCCTATTACCGTAGATTCATCCTGGGATTTGCGAGTATCGCCAGCCCACTGCATGCGCTGACGTCGAAGTCAAAGGAGTTTGTGTGAAGTGACGCCTGTCAGGAGGCATTTTCCAAACTGAAAAAGGAGTTACTGAAAGCTGATGCTGTAGAGGGCATTCGTGTGGTTCTCGACCCTTGGCCTAGCGTCAGGCTATTGGCAGGTAGCCTTGGACGAGGACGCACAGCGTAAGTCAACTTTCGTGGTGCGGAATGGGTTGTACCACTGGAGGGTCATGCCGTTCGGTTTGGCGAACGCACCAGCCACGTTTGAACGCCTTATGGAGAAGGTTTTGGCGGGACTGCAGTGGGAGATATTATTGGTCTACCTTGATGACGTCATCGTCTTTGGTAAAACAATTGAGGACGAGTTGAAACGCATACAGCAGGTGTTTGACCGCTTGAGAAGCGCGGGGCTAAATCTGAAGCCGAGTAAATGCAACCTCTTTCAGAGGTCAGTGACCTACTTGGGGCACTTCGTGTCAGCCGGCGGGGGGGGGGGGGGGGGGGGGTAGCAACAGACCCCGCCAAGATCAAAGCCGTTGCTGATTGGCCGGTTACAACGAACGTGAAAGAAGTGAGGAGTTTCATTGGACTGGCGTCCTATTACCGTAGATTCATCCTGGGATTTGCGAGTATCGCCAGCCCACTGCATGCGCTGACGTCGAAGTCAAAGGAGTTTGTGTGAAGTGACGCCTGTCAGGAGGCATTTTCCAAACTGAAAAAGGAGTTACTGAAAGCTGATGCTGTAGAGGGCGTTCGTGTGGTTCTCGACCCTTGGCCTAGCGTCAGGCTATTGGCAGGTAGCCTTGGACGAGGACGCACAGCGTAAGTCAACTTTCGTGGTGCGGAATGGGTTGTACCACTGGAGGGTCATGCCGTTCGGTTTGGCGAACGCACCAGCCACGTTTGAACGCCTTATGGAGAAGGTTTTGGCGGGACTGCAGTGGGAGATATTATTGGTCTACCTTGATGACGTCATCGTCTTTGGTAAAACAATTGAGGACGAGTTGAAACGCTATTGGCAGGTAGCCTTGGACGAGGACGCACAGCGTAAGTCAACTTTCGTGGTGCGGAATGGGTTGTACCACTGGAGGGTCATGCCGTTCGGTTTGGCGAACGCACCAGCCACGTTTGAACGCCTTATGGAGAAGGTTTTGGCGGGACTGCAGTGGGAGATATTATTGGTCTACCTTGATGACGTCATCGTCTTTGGTAAAACAATTGAGGACGAGTTGAAGAAACGCATACAGCAGGTGTTTGACCGCTTGCGAAGCGCGGGGCTAAATCTGAAGCCGAGTAAATGCAACCTCTTTCAGAGGTCAGTGACCTACTTGGGGCACATCGTGTCAGCCGGGGGGGGGGGGGGGGGGGGGGGTAGCAACAGACTCCGCCCAGATCAAAGCCGTTGCTGATTGGCCGGTTACAACGAACGTGAAAGAAGTGAGGAGTTTCATTGGACTGGCGTCCTATTACCGTAGATTCATCCTGGGATTTGCGAGTGGAAGATTTTATTGGTCTACCTTGATGACGTCATCGTCTTTGGTAAAACAATTGAGGACGAGTTGAAACGCATACAGCAGGTGTTTGACCGCTTGAGAAGCGCGGGGCTAAATCTGAAGCCGAGTAAATGCAACCTCTTTCAGAGGTCAGTGACCTACTTGGGGCACATCGTGTCAGCCGGGGGGGGGGGGGGGGGGGGGGGTAGCAACAGACCCCGCCAAGGATCAAAGCCGTTGCTGATTGGCCGGTTACAACGAACGTGAAAGAAGTGAGGAGTTTCATTGGACTGGCGTCCTATTACCGTAGATTCATCCTGGGATTTGCGAGTATCGCCAGCCCACTGCATGCGCTGACGTCGAAGTCAAAGGAGTTTGTGTGAAGTGACGCCTGTCAGGAGGCATTTTCCAAACTGAAAAAGGAGTTACTGAAAGCTGATGCTGTAGAGGGCGTTCGTGTGGTTCTCGACCCTTGGCCTAGCGTCAGGTTATTGGCAGGTAGCCTTGGACGAGGACGCACAGCGTAAGTCAACTTTCGTGGTGCGGAATGGGTTGTACCACTGGAAGGTCATGCCGTTCGGTTTGGCGAACGCACCAGCCACGTTTGAACGCCTTATGGATAAGGTTTTGGCGGGACTGCAGTGGGAGATATTATTGGTCTACCTTGATGACGTCATCGTCTTTGGTAAAACAATTGAGGACGATTTGAAACGCATACAGCAGGTGTTTGACCGCTTGAGAAGCGCGGGGCTAAATCTGAAGCCGAGTAAATGCAACCTCTTTCAGAGGTCAGTGACCTACTTGGGGCACATCGTGTCAGCCGGGGGGGGGGGGGGGGGGGGGGTAGCAACAGACTCCGCCAAGATCAAAGCCGTTGCTGATTGGCCGGTTACAACGAACGTGAAAGAAGTGAGGAGTTTCATTGGACTGGCGTCCTATTACCGTAGATTCATCCTGGGATTTGCGAGTGGAAGATTTTATTGGTCTACCTTGATGACGTCATCGTCTTTGGTAAAACAATTGAGGACGAGTTGAAACGCATACAGCAGGTGTTTGACCGCTTGAGAAGCGCGGCGCTAAATCTGAAGCCGAGTAAATGCAACCTCTTTCAGAGGTCAGTGACCTACTTGGGGCACTTCGTGTCAGCCGGGGGGGGGGGGGGGGGGGGGGGTAGCAACAGACTCCGCCAAGATCAAAGCCGTTGCTGATTGGCCGGTTACAACGAACGTGAAAGAAGTGAGGAGTTTCATTGGACTGGCGTCCTATTACCGTAGATTCATCCTGGGATTTGCGAGTGGAAGATTTTATTGGTCTACCTTGATGACGTCATCGTCTTTGGTAAAACAATTGAGGACGAGTTGAAACGCATACAGCAGGTGTTTGACCGCTTGAGAAGCGCGGGGCTAAATCTGAAGCCGAGTAAATGCAACCTCTTTCAGAGGTCAGTGACCTACTTGGGGCACATCGTGTCAGCCGGGGGGGGGGGGGGGGGGGTAGCAACAGACCCCGCCAAGGATCAAAGCCGTTGCTGATTGGCCGGTTACAACGAACGTGAAAGAAGTGAGGAGTTTCATTGGACTGGCGTCCTATTACCGTAGATTCATCCTGGGATTTGCGAGTATCGCCAGCCCACTGCATGCGCTGACGTCGAAGTCAAAGGAGTTTGTGTGAAGTGACGCCTGTCAGGAGGCATTTTCCAAACTGAAAAAGGAGTTACTGAAAGCTGATGCTGTAGAGGGCGTTCGTGTGGTTCTCGACCCTTGGCCTAGCGTCAGGTTATTGGCAGGTAGCCTTGGACGAGGACGCACAGCGTAAGTCAACTTTCGTGGTGCGGAATGGGTTGTACCACTGGAAGGTCATGCCGTTCGGTTTGGCGAACGCACCAGCCACGTTTGAACGCCTGATGGATAAGGTTTTGGCGGGACTGCAGTGGGAGATATTATTGGTCTACCTTGATGACGTCATCGTCTTTGGTAAAACAATTGAGGACGAGTTGAAACGCATACAGCAGGTGTTTGACCGCTTGAGAAGCGCGGGGCTAAATCTGAAGCCGAGTAAATGCAACCTCTTTCAGAGGTAAGTGACCTACTTGGGGCACATCGTGTCAGCCGGGGGGGGGGGGGGGGTAGCAACAGACCCCGCCAAGATCAAAGCCGTTGCTGATTGGCCGGTTACAACGAACGTGAAAGAAGTGAGGAGTTTCATTGGACTGGCGCCCTATTACCGTAGATTCATCCTGGGATTTGCGAGTATCGCCAGCCCACTGCATGCGCTGACGTCGAAGTCGAAGGAGTTTGTGTGAAGTGACGCCTGTCAGGAGGCATTTTCCAAACTGAAAAAGGAGTTACTGAAAGCTGATGCTGTAGAGGGCGTTCGTGTGGTTCTCGACCCTTGGCCTAGCGTCAGGCTATTGGCAGGTAGCCTTGGACGAGGACGCACAGCGTAAGTCAACTTTCGTGGTGCGGAATGGGTTGTACCACTGGAGGGTCATGCCGTTCGGTTTGGCGAACGCACCAGCCACGTTTGAACGCCTTATGGAGAAGGTTTTGGCGGGACTGCAGTGGGAGATATTATTGGTCTACCTTGATGACGTCATCGTCTTTGGTAAAACAATTGAGGACGAGTTGAAACGCATACAGCAGGTGTTTGACCGCTTGAGAAGCGCGGGGCTAAATCTGAAGCCGAGTAAATGCAACCTCTTTCAGAGGTCAGTGACCTACTTGGGGCACATCGTGTCAGCCGGGGGGGGGGGGGGGGTAGCAACAGACCCCGCCAAGATCAAAGCCGTGGCTGATTGGCCGGTTACAACGAACGTGAAAGAAGTGAGGAGTTTCATTGGACTGGCGTCCTATTACCGTAGATTCATCATGGGATTTGCGAGTATCGCCAGCCCACTGCATGCGCTGACGTCGAAGTCAAAGGAGTTTGTGTGAAGTGACGCCTGTCAGGAGGCATTTTCCAAACTGAAAAAGGAGTTACTGAAAGCTGATGCTGTAGAGGGCGTTCGTGTGGTTCTCGACCCTTGGCCTAGCGTCAGGCTATTGGCAGGTAGCCTTGGACGAGGACGCACAGCGTAAGTCAACTTTCGTGGTGCGGAATGGGTTGTACCACTGGAGGGTCATGCCGTTCGGTTTGGCGAACGCACCAGCCACGTTTTAACGCCTTATGGAGAAGGTTTTGGCGGGACTGCAGTGGGAGATATTATTGGTCTACCTTGATGACGTCATCGTCTTTGGTAAAACAATTGAGGACGAGTTGAAACGCATACAGCAGGTGTTTGACCGCTTGAGAAGCGCGGGGCTAAATCTGAAGCCGAGTAAATGCAACCTCTTTCAGAGGTCAGTGACCTACTTGGGGCACATCGTGTCAGCCGGGGGGGGGGGGGGGGGGTAGCAACAGACCCCGCCAAGGATCAAAGCCGTTGCTGATTGGCCGGTTACAACGAACGTGAAAGAAGTGAGGAGTTTCATTGGACTGGCGTCCTATTACCGTAGATTCATCCTGGGATTTGCGAGTATCGCCAGCCCACTGCATGCGCTGACGTCGAAGTCAAAGGAGTTTGTGTGAAGTGACGCCTGTCAGGAGGCATTTTCCAAACTGAAAAAGGAGTTACTGAAAGCTGATGCTGTAGAGGGCGTTCGTGTGGTTCTCGACCCTTGGCCTAGCGTCAGGCTATTGGCAGGTAGCCTTGGACGAGGACGCACAGCGTAAGTCAACTTTCGTGGTGCGGAATGGGTTGTACCACTGGAGGGTCATGCCGTTCGGTTTGGCGAACGCACCAGCCACGTTTGAACGCCTTATGGAGAAGGTTTTGGCGGGACTGCAGTGGGAGATATTATTGGTCTACCTTGATGACGTCATCGTCTTTGGTAAAACAATTGAGGACGAGTTGAAACGCATACAGCAGGTGTTTGACCGCTTGAGAAGCGCGGGGCTAAATCTGAAGCCGAGTAAATGCAACCTCTTTCAGAGGTCAGTGACCTACTTGGGGCACATCGTGTCAGCCGGGGGGGGGGGGGGGGGGGGGTAGCAACAGACCCCGCCAAGGATCAAAGCCGTTGCTGATTGGCCGGTTACAACGAACGTGAAAGAAGTGAGGAGTTTCATTGGACTGGCGTCCTATTACCGTAGATTCATCCTGGGATTTGCGAGTATCGCCAGCCCACTGCATGCGCTGACGTCGAAGTCAAAGGAGTTTGTGTGAAGTGACGCCTGTCAGGAGGCATTTTCCAAACTGAAAAAGGAGTTACTGAAAGCTGATGCTGTAGAGGGCGTTCGTGTGGTTCTCGACCCTTGGCCTAGCGTCAGGCTATTGGCAGGTAGCCTTGGACGAGGACGCACAGCGTAAGTCAACTTTCGTGGTGCGGAATGGGTTGTACCACTGGAGGGTCATGCCGTTCGGTTTGGCGAACGCACCAGCCACGTTTGAACGCCTTATGGAGAAGGTTTTGGCGGGACTGCAGTGGGAGATATTATTGGTCTACCTTGATGACGTCATCGTCTTTGGTAAAACAATTGAGGACGAGTTGAAACGCATACAGCAGGTGTTTGACCGCTTGAGAAGCGCGGGGCTAAATCTGAAGCCGAGTAAATGCAACCTCTTTCAGAGGTCAGTGACCTACTTGGGGCACATCGTGTCAGCCGGGGGGGGGGGGGGGGTAGCAACAGACCCCGCCAAGGATCAAAGCCGTTGCTGATTGGCCGGTTACAACGAACGTGAAAGAAGTGAGGAGTTTCATTGGACTGGCGTCCTATTACCGTAGATTCATCCTGGGATTTGCGAGTATCGCCAGCCCACTGCATGCGCTGACGTCGAAGTCAAAGGAGTTTGTGTGAAGTGACGCCTGTCAGGAGGCATTTTCCAAACTGAAAAAGGAGTTACTGAAAGCTGATGCTGTAGAGGGCGTTCGTGTGGTTCTCGACCCTTGGCCTAGCGTCAGGTTATTGGCAGGTAGCCTTGGACGAGGACGCACAGCGTAAGTCAACTTTCGTGGTGCGGAATGGGTTGTACCACTGGAAGGTCATGCCGTTCGGTTTGGCGAACGCACCAGCCACGTTTGAACGCCTGATGGATAAGGTTTTGGCGGGACTGCAGTGGGAGATATTATTGGTCTACCTTGATGACGTCATCGTCTTTGGTAAAACAATTGAGGACGAGTTGAAACGCATACAGCAGGTGTTTGACCGCTTGAGAAGCGCGGGGCTAAATCTGAAGCCGAGTAAATGCAACCTCTTTCAGAGGTAAGTGACCTACTTGGGGCACATCGTGTCAGCCGGGGGGGGGGGGGGGGGTAGCAACAGACCCCGCCAAGATCAAAGCCGTTGCTGATTGGCCGGTTACAACGAACGTGAAAGAAGTGAGGAGTTTCATTGGACTGGCGCCCTATTACCGTAGATTCATCCTGGGATTTGCGAGTATCGCCAGCCCACTGCATGCGCTGACGTCGAAGTCGAAGGAGTTTGTGTGAAGTGACGCCTGTCAGGAGGCATTTTCCAAACTGAAAAAGGAGTTACTGAAAGCTGATGCTGTAGAGGGCGTTCGTGTGGTTCTCGACCCTTGGCCTAGCGTCAGGCTATTGGCAGGTAGCCTTGGACGAGGACGCACAGCGTAAGTCAACTTTCGTGGTGCGGAATGGGTTGTACCACTGGAGGGTCATGCCGTTCGGTTTGGCGAACGCACCAGCCACGTTTGAACGCCTTATGGAGAAGGTTTTGGCGGGACTGCAGTGGGAGATATTATTGGTCTACCTTGATGACGTCATCGTCTTTGGTAAAACAATTGAGGACGAGTTGAAACGCATACAGCAGGTCTTTGACCGCTTGAGAAGCGCGGGGCTAAATCTGAAGCCGAGTAAATGCAACCTCTTTCAGAGGTCAGTGACCTACTTGGGGCACATCGTGTCAGCCGGGGGGGGGGGGGGGGGGGGTAGCAACAGACCCCGCGAAGGATCAAAGCCGTTGCTGATTGGCCGGTTACAACGAACGTGAAAGAAGTGAGGAGTTTCATTGGACTGGCGTCCTATTACCGTAGATTCATCCTGGGATTTGCGAGTATCGCCAGCCCACTGCATGCGCTGACGTCGAAGTCAAAGGAGTTTGTGTGAAGTGACGCCTGTCAGGAGGCATTTTCCAAACTGAAAAAGGAGTTACTGAAAGCTGATGCTGTAGAGGGCGTTCGTGTGGTTCTCGACCCTTGGCCTAGCGTCAGGCTATTGGCAGGTAGCCTTGGACGAGGACGCACAGCGTAAGTCAACTTTCGTGGTGCGGAATGGGTTGTACCACTGGAGGGTCATGCCGTTCGGTTTGGCGAACGCACCAGCCACGTTTGAACGCCTTATGGAGAAGGTTTTGGCGGGACTGCAGTGGGAGATATTATTGGTCTACCTTGATGACGTCATCGTCTTTGGTAAAACAATTGAGGACGAGTTGAAACGCATACAGCAGGTCTTTGACCGCTTGAGAAGCGCGGGGCTAAATCTGAAGCCGAGTAAATGCAACCTCTTTCAGAGGTCAGTGACCTACTTGGGGCACATCGTGTCAGCCGGGGGGGGGGGGGGGGGGGGTAGCAACAGACCCCGCGAAGGATCAAAGCCGTTGCTGATTGGCCGGTTACAACGAACGTGAAAGAAGTGAGGAGTTTCATTGGACTGGCGTCCTATTACCGTAGATTCATCCTGGGATTTGCGAGTATCGCCAGCCCACTGCATGCGCTGACGTCGAAGTCAAAGGAGTTTGTGTGAAGTGACGCCTGTCAGGAGGCATTTTCCAAACTGAAAAAGGAGTTACTGAAAGCTGATGCTGTAGAGGGCGTTCGTGTGGTTCTCGACCCTTGGCCTAGCGTCAGGCTATTGGCAGGTAGCCTTGGACGAGGACGCACAGCGTAAGTCAACTTTCGTGGTGCGGAATGGGTTGTACCACTGGAAGGTCATGCCGTTCGGTTTGGCGAACGCACCAGCCACGTTTGAACGCCTTATGGATAAGGTTTTGGCGGGACTGCAGTGGGAGATTTTATTGGTCTACCTTGATGACGTCATCGTCTTTGGTAAAACAATTGAGGACGAGTTGAAACGCATACAGCAGGTGTTTGACCGCTTGAGAAGCGCGGGGCTAAATCTGAAGCCGAGTAAATGCAACCTCTTTCAGAGGTCAGTGACCTACTTGGGGCACATCGTGTCAGCCGGGGGGGGGGGGGGGGGGGGTAGCAACAGACCCCGCCAAGATCAAAGCCGTGGCTGATTGGCCGGTTACAACGAACGTGAAAGAAGTGAGGAGTTTCATTGGACTGGCGTCCTATTACCGTAGATTCATCATGGGATTTGCGAGTATCGCCAGCCCACTGCATGCGCTGACGTCGAAGTCAAAGGAGTTTGTGTGAAGTGACGCCTGTCAGGAGGCATTTTCCAAACTGAAAAAGGAGTTACTGAAAGCTGATGCTGTAGAGGGCGTTCGTGTGGTTCTCGACCCTTGGCCTAGCGTCAGGCTATTGGCAGGTAGCCTTGGACGAGGACGCACAGCGTAAGTCAACTTTCGTGGTGCGGAATGGGTTGTACCACTGGAGGGTCATGCCGTTCGGTTTGGCGAACGCACCAGCCACGTTTTAACGCCTTATGGAGAAGGTTTTGGCGGGACTGCAGTGGGAGATATTATTGGTCTACCTTGATGACGTCATCGTCTTTGGTAAAACAATTGAGGACGAGTTGAAACGCATACAGCAGGTGTTTGACCGCTTGAGAAGCGCGGGGCTAAATCTGAAGCCGAGTAAATGCAACCTCTTTCAGAGGTCAGTGACCTACTTGGGGCACATCGTGTCAGCCGGGGGGGGGGGGGGGGGGGGGGGTAGCAACAGACCCCGCCAAGGATCAAAGCCGTTGCTGATTGGCCGGTTACAACGAACGTGAAAGAAGTGAGGAGTTTCATTGGACTGGCGTCCTATTACCGTAGATTCATCCTGGGATTTGCGAGTATCGCCAGCCCACTGCATGCGCTGACGTCGAAGTCAAAGGAGTTTGTGTGAAGTGACGCCTGTCAGGAGGCATTTTCCAAACTGAAAAAGGAGTTACTGAAAGCTGATGCTGTAGAGGGCGTTCGTGTGGTTCTCGACCCTTGGCCTAGCGTCAGGCTATTGGCAGGTAGCCTTGGACGAGGACGCACAGCGTAAGTCAACTTTCGTGGTGCGGAATGGGTTGTACCACTGGAGGGTCATGCCGTTCGGTTTGGCGAACGCACCAGCCACGTTTGAACGCCTTATGGAGAAGGTTTTGGCGGGACTGCAGTGGGAGATATTATTGGTCTACCTTGATGACGTCATCGTCTTTGGTAAAACAATTGAGGACGAGTTGAAACGCATACAGCAGGTGTTTGACCGCTTGAGAAGCGCGGGGCTAAATCTGAAGCCGAGTAAATGCAACCTCTTTCAGAGGTCAGTGACCTACTTGGGGCACATCGTGTCAGCCGGGGGGGGGGGGGGGGGGGGGTAGCAACAGACCCCGCCAAGGATCAAAGCCGTTGCTGATTGGCCGGTTACAACGAACGTGAAAGAAGTGAGGAGTTTCATTGGACTGGCGTCCTATTACCGTAGATTCATCCTGGGATTTGCGAGTATCGCCAGCCCACTGCATGCGCTGACGTCGAAGTCAAAGGAGTTTGTGTGAAGTGACGCCTGTCAGGAGGCATTTTCCAAACTGAAAAAGGAGTTACTGAAAGCTGATGCTGTAGAGGGCGTTCGTGTGGTTCTCGACCCTTGGCCTAGCGTCAGGCTATTGGCAGGTAGCCTTGGACGAGGACGCACAGCGTAAGTCAACTTTCGTGGTGCGGAATGGGTTGTACCACTGGAAGGTCATGCCGTTCGGTTTGGCGAACGCACCAGCCACGTTTGAACGCCTTATGGAGAAGGTTTTGGCGGGACTGCAGTGGGAGATTTTATTGGTCTACCTTGATGACGTCATCGTCTTTGGTAAAACAATTGAGGACGAGTTGAAACGCATACAGCAGGTGTTTGACCGCTTGAGAAGCGCGGGGCTAAATCTGAAGCCGAGTAAATGCAACCTCTTTCAGAGGTCAGTGACCTACTTGGGGCACATTGTGTCAGCCGGGGGGGGGGGGGGGGGGGGGGGGTAGCAACAGACCCCGCCAAGGATCAAAGCCGTTGCTGATTGGCCGGTTACAACGAACGTGAAAGAAGTGAGGAGTTTCATTGGACTGGCGTCCTATTACCGTAGATTCATCCTGGGATTTGCGAGTATCGCCAGCCCACTGCATGCGCTGACGTCGAAGTCAAAGGAGTTTGTGTGAAGTGACGCCTGTCAGGAGGCATTTTCCAAACTGAAAAAGGAGTTACTGAAAGCTGATGCTGTAGAGGGCGTTCGTGTGGTTCTCGACCCTTGGCCTAGCGTCAGGCTATTGGCAGGTAGCCTTGGACGAGGACGCACAGCGTAAGTCAACTTTCGTGGTGCGGAATGGGTTGTACCACTGGAAGGTCATGCCGTTCGGTTTGGCGAACGCACCAGCCACGTTTGAACGCCTTATGGAGAAGGTTTTGGCGGGACTGCAGTGGGAGATTTTATTGGTCTACCTTGATGACGTCATCGTCTTTGGTAAAACAATTGAGGACGAGTTGAAACGCATACAGCAGGTGTTTGACCGCTTGAGAAGCGCGGGGCTAAATCTGAAGCCGAGTAAATGCAACCTCTTTCAGAGGTCAGTGACCTACTTGGGGCACATCGTGTCAGCCGGGGGGGGGGGGGGGGGGTAGCAACAGACCCCGCCAAGGATCAAAGCCGTTGCTGATTGGCCGGTTACAACGAACGTGAAAGAAGTGAGGAGTTTCATTGGACTGGCGTCCTATTACCGTAGATTCATCCTGGGATTTGCGAGTATCGCCAGCCCACTGCATGCGCTGACGTCGAAGTCAAAGGAGTTTGTGTGAAGTGACGCCTGTCAGGAGGCATTTTCCAAACTGAAAAAGGAGTTACTGAAAGCTGATGCTGTAGAGGGCGTTCGTGTGGTTCTCGACCCTTGGCCTAGCGTCAGGCTATTGGCAGGTAGCCTTGGACGAGGACGCACAGCGTAAGTCAACTTTCGTGGTGCGGAATGGGTTGTACCACTGGAAGGTCATGCCGTTCGGTTTGGCGAACGCACCAGCCACGTTTGAACGCCTTATGGAGAAGGTTTTGGCGGGACTGCAGTGGGAGATTTTATTGGTCTACCTTGATGACGTCATCGTCTTTGGTAAAACAATTGAGGACGAGTTGAAACGCATACAGCAGGTGTTTGACCGCTTGAGAAGCGCGGGGCTAAATCTGAAGCCGAGTAAATGCAACCTCTTTCAGAGGTCAGTGACCTACTTGGGGCACATCGTGTCAGCCGGGGGGGGTGGGGGGGGGGGGGGGGGGGTAGCAACAGACCCCGCCAAGATCAAAGCCGTTGCTGATTGGCCGGTTACAACGAACGTGAAAGAAGTGAGGAGTTTCATTGGACTGGCGTCCTATTACCGTAGATTCATCCTGGGATTTGCGAGTATCGCCAGCCCACTGCATGCGCTGACGTCGAAGTCAAAGGAGTTTGTGTGAAGTGACGCCTGTCAGGAGGCATTTTCCAAACTGAAAAAGGAGTTACTGAAAGCTCCAATCCTGACCTACCCGTCGCCAGGCAACGAGTACATCCTGGATACGGATGCGAGTGGTGATGGTATAGGGACTATCCCAGGTTCATGATGATGTGGAGAAAGTGGTGGCTTTTGCGAATCAGGAGATGACCCTAACCTGGCCCTCCTGTGTCTGCGCACAAATCCACTCAAAGCCAACATCGCATCTCCTGCAGAGCTACTGAACTGACTGAAATACAAAATAACTCTGTCGTCCAAACTTCATTCCCCACCACCCTTCGACGACATACGCGAGCACATGTTTTCCAAGATGGCAGGCCATGTCAGAATATAAAGCCAGCACTTTAATGTCAGACAGAATCTCCTCTCCCTCACTCTCTCTTAGCCAGGAAACATTACAATTATTTTGAGGATGGCGTCATGATGACGCCATCCTGTATCAAATTAGAAGCAATTTTAGTTCACAATTATTTTTTTTCGGCTGTATCCCATGAACTAATAGAGCTATGGTGTTCATGATTTGGGATCTTATAGTTTTCGGATTAGGCAACATTTTTGATCTCTAGTTCTGAATGCAAAGTCGTCGGTCATTTACTTCCGTAAAAAAATTGAATTCATTTACCAAACTTTCACCAAAGTGCAGGATAAAAACGTAATAGACAAGAACAAATTATTTACCGAAGTTTTAAAATGATGTCGTCATCAAACCGGAAGTTATTGTAAGGAGAATTTGGTAATGATGAATTTGTGCACTCTATTTAACTGCGCCATTCAATACACAGTAGAGATGTCATTTGGACAAATAATGGTACTAACTAGATTTTCCAATGTTCGGTATCAAACTGCCGTGACGTCATCAAAGCAGAAGTTATGTGTAAATTTATGCATAACTTGTAAGATCGCGCAATTTTAATTTGCGCGAGTTATTTTGCTGTCATCTTGCATATCCAACGTTTAAAACAAATTCAGAACTTGTAAATTTCTTCTTCATCACAATTATAAATTTATATTCATAGCTGAATTAAACAATGTACAAATGAAAAATGTCTCGCCCGATCACCTCGTGTTTGTATTAAACATTATGACCACATTATTTCAGCTGTATCTCATGAACTAATACAGCTATGGTGTTCATGGTTTGGGATCTGCTAGACCTAGGATTGGGCAACATTTTTTATCACAAGGGCAAAGTCGTCTGATCTTTAATTCCGGTGTTACCGGAAGGTCAAAGTTATGTAAATTTGTTATTTTAAATCAAAACGTCTAACCCAATTTCTTTAAAACAGTTCATGGGATAAACATGAAACCTAGCATGTGCATCTCTTTATGACGTAACTATGACGTCATCCGGTATTACATTACAAGTGAATTAAGTTTAAAGTTCAAAAAACTGTTTTGAACCATAGCTTTCGAACAAAATGTTTTTGTATTTTGTGATCTGGCAGACCTTGCCTTGCGCGACATTTTTCACAATGTTTCTGGGGTTACCGGAAGCGCAACAATAAGTCAACACAATTCGAAAATGGAAATATTTTTCTACACATAACTAAATAACAACACTTTTAAGAGTGGTTTACCAAAAGTAGCAGAAGGCTCGTCATCACATAAAATGACGCCCTCTAGCGCCACATAAAAATGTATTTCATTTGTAATTTGAAATTCATTTACCAAACATATACCAAAGTGAATGATAAACACTTATTAGAAAAGAACAAAATATTTCGTAAAGTTTCAAAATGATGACGTCGTCAATGCGAAAGTTATATAAGGAGAATTAGGTAATGATGAATTTTTGCACTTTATTTGACTCCGTCATTCAGTGCAAAGTAGAAATGTCATTTTGCAGAGATAATGGTACCAACTAGACTGTTCAATGTTGGGCATCAAAACCTGTCGTGACGTCATCAAAGCGGAAGTTACGTGTGAATCTATGCATAAAATGTAAGTTCGCGCAATTTTGATTTGAGCGAGGTATTTTCTTGTCATCTTGCGCATCCAGCGTTCAAAACAAATGCTGAACATTTCTTTATCACAATCATGTAAATTTATATGAATAACTGAATTAACGTACATATTGAATGTCTCGTCCGATCACACCTCTATTTTTTTTCTTTGTTTCAGATAAAACTGAAAGGTATGGAAAGAGTTATAACTCTTTCCTTTCGTGAACCACTTTTCTTAAAGAGTCGTGACACTATGGAGCCGTTGGATGTGTTTTTTTATGAAAATAGACAGGAGGATTAGGCAGATGTAATTTAACAACGAGGGTCCAAAATCACTTTTATATTGAACCCAGAATCACATTAAGGTTGAAGCTGTTAAACCCAGAAGTGTGCTCTTTGTCAGGGTAGGGCAATAGTTTACAGACTTCAGAGATGATATTAAATAGAGCAGAATGTGATTTTGAACGAGCATTTTCGAAATGACAACGTCATAGTCTCCGCGCCTCCTTGTCCCTGAAAAACATAATTACTTCAAATTACAATTTTATTTCATGAATATACAAAGGAAATTTTGACACGCCATCAATGAATAAGAAATTTGACTTACCTTGGCACTTACCTGCACTACAACGCTGACTTCAACATCTTGTATTGTAGCAAGGCGCCTCGGTTGACTTTCACTAAAGCTGACTGAAGCCACATGTAACACTGCAAGTCCCCGAAGTGCAAAGTGGACGAGTTTCACACAGTCCGACCAAGAGAAAAAAGTCCTCCAAGTTCCTATTCGTCTCCAGTGATGCAACAGGTACCCGAAAGCCAGTCCTCGTCAGACACTCCTGAAAGTTCCTGTCAAGTCCGCAAAGATCATTTCAGTGGCAAGTGAAAGAAAAGTTTCCGGTATTTCAACAAACGCCACAAGAAAGTAGATCAGAGCTTCCAGATTTCTCTCAGCGCGCGGGAGGCCTAAGTGATGCAACAAGTATCCAAAGCGTCAGTTATATAGCCAGACACCTCTGATACCGTTGCTCTCTGCAGCTCGTATTAACTATACGTCTCTATTTGAATGACGCCGCATCACGTGCTAGTAATGAATTATAGAGTACTATTGGCGTATCATCCCTATACTCCCAATGGTTCGGGTCTGTTGGCCACGCCTGCTTCCATTTTGCAGCCAATTGGAGAGCAAGCCGGCCGAATGGTACATTAAATGTTGACAGAGGTATACAGAAACTGCATTGTGGATGATTGGACCGTGTGAGTGCTTATCCAGGGGAGTAAAATTGCCAAGATATCTAGTTGAAATTATAGGGTGACGTACCGCATTTACGATTTACCTTTGTTAAGCAAAGAAAACCAGCCTTTCTCAGAGCACGTGGCGATGTTGTTTGTCATCACTGTAAAACAACATATACTTGTAATTCTAGTTTCCTTTTATATAAGCATTTGTTGTTCGCAAACATGGCGTCACTTATGAACAGTATCCTATATATTTTTGTCACAAAATATCGAAGCGTCTGTCTTCCGATGGATCACTTTGTATAAACATTTCAATCTCTTCCCTAAATAATTCAAATTTTCCTCTATGCCAAGCCAACTATCACTTCAATGAATGTTCGGTACCTTCTGGTGTTGGAGTACGCTATGACTCTTATTGTTTTGGTTTGTGGGACTAATGAATTTACAATAACTGGTCCTTGTAATACATACAATACAAGAATTAAAATTAACACGAACAACTAACAAGAGACGTTTAATGGCGTCTAGTCTTGACGTGACACCGGTCTCGTAGTACCAGTGACTTATCCAGGTTTCGGGTCCAGAGTGAAAAAAATGCAAACTATTCCGTAAAGCGGGAAGGGGGGGGGGGGGGGGGGGGGTCGTCCTCCATCCCAACTTCTGGATCCGTCATTTAGCTCCAAAATGTTGTTGTCGACTCACGCATCAATGTGTTTCAACGAGTTTTGCCCGGGGTTGTCTGTATACGTTCACAAACACAAAAATACGACTATGCTTTAGGAAACATTGAGCGCTGTGAATTTAAGCGAGATTTTACAGCGGCCAAAGCCCTCAAGCTTTGTCAGCTCATAAATCAACATTGTACGGGGAAATGGGAGTGTTTCGACGAATTAAAAAAAATATCAAAAAATGAAAATTATAAAAGCATTAAATACCGGAGTCAGGAAAATCCCGCAAGATATTAAAAGAAACCCTGGTTTACGGTTTTTATTCTCCTCCCACTCACAGTAATGTATGCTTTCTGCCTCTCTGTTTTGTTTTTGTTTTTTTTGGTTGTGTTTTTAGTTTTTTGGGTTGTTTTTTTGTTAACCCGAAATAATATTTCTAGATGTATTCTCAGTCCCTGGAAACGCTTACCCGCTAATTTGGCAAGGTGCCAATTCACGCTCCATTTGATAACCAATATACCTTCCTCTCTTAGCTGAATTAAACTCCTCTTAGGGCATCTTTAATCATAAGTGTCATCCTTCATCTGAAATGCTTTGTACAATCCAATAAGGTAATGATACCTCATAAAGAAATCATTGCTTTCGTTGATTAATTTCCCTTCTGTTTCTGCTCTTTCCAGTCAGACTCAGTGCATGAATTATACAAACTTGCCAGGCCTACCTAGAGCTATAAAAACATTGACAAGATAAATTCGTCTCTGTTTCATGGTTTACT